>JAKCPI010001420.1:0-248550 GCA_023213315.1 Euborellia annulipes
AAAAAACCAACAAAGTTTCAAAACTTTTCTACTCTTAATTTCGAAGGTTGTTTAATAAATAAAAATCTGGTCATGAGGTCTGATTAAGAGCAAGAAAACTTTGCAATTTGGTTGCTTTTTTTTGTAAATAACATATTAGAAATGACGAGAATAGAAACGAGATAGACTAGAACTCAATAGACACGCAAGACATGAACAAATTTTAATTTATAGACTAGGCCTATAAATAAAAAAATAATTATCACTTATTAACTCTATAAAAGCGGAGTGTTGGCCTGTCCGTCTATCATGCTTTGGTTGACCGATGGAATTTCGAAACCAAATTTCTAGTCCTATAGATAGATAGATAGATAGATAGATAGATAGATTTGTTTAACCGGGAGAGAGCTAGACCGCTCCTTTTACCCTCATAGGATTCAATAATTTTCTTTCTTATTTTTTTTTCCATTTTTAATTTTCAACGTTTTTTACTTTTTTCTTTTCTGACCTTTTTTATTTTTTTCATCTTACATTTTTTTTTCTTTCTTTTTTCTCTCCCCCCCCCCCCCCCCCCCCCCCCCCCCCCCCCGCGGCGGGGCCGCCAGAATTGGGGCTCCTTTTTTTTAAGTTTTTTTTTTCCCCTATTTTTTCCCCAGGGATTTTTTTTTGCCCCCGCCCCCCGCCCCGCCCGCGCGCCCCCCGCGCGGGCCCCCCGGCCCCCCCCCCCCCCGCCCTCCCCCCCGCCCCCCCCCCCCCCCCCCCCCCCCCCCCCCCCCCCCCCCCTCCCTCCCTTCCCCCCCCGGCCCCCCCCCCCCCAGCGTCTCCTTGTGTGGAGATGTCTTGTGTTTTGGGGTTTTTTGGGGATTGGGGTTTTGCTTTTTCTCCCAGTGGTTGTATTAGTACTTCATGTATTTTGTCCCTCCCCCCCGAACCCCCCCCATAGAGGACGTTATGGAAAGTTTAGAAAAAAGTCGGGCTCCCAAATTCTCAAAAGGGGTAGCAGAAACTCCAGAATTTGCCCATTGGAAAGTATTGTTTGCTCTATGAAAAATTAAATCTATTTTTAAATAAAATAATTTTTTTTTTTAAATTTGTTTAAAGTCGTCTTTCGACATTTAAGGCCATTTAAACCTCATCTCTAATTATTTCAAATGTTTGGTATCCAATTCAAATGTTTTTCTCGCTTGAGACGGAAATCGAACCCGGAACCGTAGGACCAGAAGCTAATGCCTTCTCTCTGAGCCACGGGTCCTGGGGTCACGGGCAACAAAAAAAAATCAGCTTAAGTGAAGAATACAGTAACAACGATTTCATTAATATTAGCAAATTTTCAGGAAAATTCACCCTCCCTTCTCTTTATTATTCTAAAAAGGTGGAGAAAGCAATTTGATCGAGTGTCAAAAATAAGGAAAATTTTGAAGAAATACTAGGACCTTAAATGTATTATTACTAGAGACCGGATTTTAAGCAAAATGTTATTGTCAATTTTATAAGCAACCATTTGATATTTAATTTCTATACGAATTAGGAAAAACTAAGTGTATTGAGATTGATTTTTCATGCTTTTTTGCTTTTTTGAGTTTTTATGCTTTTTTCCCTTTCGTGCTTATTTGAACTTATTTTACGAATATTTATAATTTTTTTTTTTTTTTATTAAAAACACCTTTTTTCCCATTCGCACAAGCATACACCAGGGACGTATATAAGAGGGGGGGGAGGGGGGGCCCCCAAAAAAAAAATTCAAAAACCCCAGTGAAAAAATATAGCCCTTAAAAAAAATTTTCCTCAGGGAGAAAATTTGGTTCAGGGAAAACTTCACCCTCCCTTCTCTTTAGTTTATTCTAAAAAAGGTGGCAGAAAGCCAATTTGATCGAGGAAGTGTCAAAAATAAGGAAAATTTTGAAGAAATACTAGGACCACTTTTTATTAAATGTTTTAATTTTTTTTTTGTTTTTTTCGATTATTACTAACTTTTTTGGGGTTTTCTTTCTCCATTGTATTTTTTATTTAGATGACAAAAACTTTGCGCCTGACCTATTCTGATTGAGATAAGTAAAAAAATTAACGCAAAAAAGTAAGTAATAATACTTTAGTTAATGGACAATGTGGTCCTTATATTTTTTCAAAACTTTCGTTATTTTTACATATATCTAGATCAAATTGGCTTTCTTCCACCTTTGTCAGACTAATAAAAAGAAGGGTGGCTGAATTTTCACTGAAAAAGTTGCCAATATTAATGAAATCGTAGTAACCGTATTCTTCCCTGGCGCCATTAAATCTTTCAAATGAAAAATACAAATTGTTATATAATTAAATTTTTCTTTTTTTTTTTCCTTACAGCGATCGATGGGCCTCGGATTGAATAAATACTGACAGACAGACGGAAACCCTTCCATTATATTCAGGGGTTCGCCGCATGCGGCCTCGAGCCAGCTGGAAGGGGGTCAAAGGGGAGGTTTCTTATTGATTGATTTTTTTTGTTCTAGCTTTCTTTAAGGTAAATTTTAATATAAGATTGAATGATAATTACCCGAGAGTCTAGACTTAACGAGAGAAAGAGATGATGCCATCAAATAAATAAATTTAAAACATTTAGCTACTTTTATATACCGGTATACTGTAAATAATATTTTATATAGTATATATTAGAATTCGCAGCATTCTTTATTTTTTTTAGAGCTATTGGATATAATTAACTAAAAATTGAAAGAAAGACCATCAAAAAAATAGATCCACGGGGGTATTTTTTACGCCAAATCGCAACTGGAATTAAAAGAAAATGAAAAATGATTATTTATTAATTAATTATAAGCAGGCACAATTCGGATTTGTTTTCTCTTTCATTGGAAAGAAAATTTGAAGATAAGAAGTTAATTTTTTAGATCTATTGTGTCCAGACCTGGGGACAAGTAAGACCGAGACCCTTCTAAATAAAACATCCCCACCATTACTTCCAAAGCGCTTGAGAAAATATTAACATACAACAGATCTTAACTCGAGAATCTTTGTCTTCTCAAAGAATTTGACGCGAAAAAGCTTATAATATATACATTCACAAGTTAGTTGCGTTAATTTTGTTAAAGAAAAAAAAAGTAAAGAAAAAATACCTTCTATATCATCACTGATGTTTTTAAATTTCTTTCTTTCCATTATCTATCCAAAGGTCAGCAGGAGTCGGCCTCGCTTAACTGGTGCATTGTTTCTCTCTCTTCAGTCATTCGTGTTAAGGACTACTGGCAAGTTGTTATCACTCTAGAGTGTGACTACCACAGGAATGATAAGGTGATCGGTTCCTCAGTGGATAAATGTCTGCCAGGTGGATTTGACCGTAGGCTCCCTTCAACTCCTCTCTCCATGCTGCTGCATTCTTTATTCAGGTCTAAAACAAATAAAAGGAGAAAAATATATTATTCATAATATTCCAATTAGACAAAACGTTTTTTTTTCTTTTTCTCATTTAAAGAAAAAATAATATTTAAATTAGTCACCGGTTAAATTAGCTACCGGTAGCTCGAGATAATTTTTAGTAAATATTATAAAAAAATTAAAAAATTATATAATGAGGTATACTTATTCTAAAATACTTGTATAGAAATAAATATATTATTTTTTATTATTCACTGTGTAATGTGTTTGATTCAATATTTCTTCGGCTGTTATCCCTAAGTGACTGCTGTCGCGTGGTTATTAACACTAGAGATGGAGAAATATCGATATTTCTTTTTTTTTAATGAATGGATGCATAAGGTCCAAAAGATCTATGATGTCATTAGGAGGAACATTTTCAAAAATAAATTGAAGAGGCGGAGGAACTCAACTATGAGATCTGACTATTGATAGGTTGATTAAACACTAATTCATGAAATAAGCAATCGTCAATTCGGCGTTACATATATATTAGAATTCCCACCATTCTTTATTTTTATTTTTTTTAATAAAAAACATTGAATATACCTATTTTATTTGCAGCTGCATTTTATAGGATATTACGTGAGCTCATTTGGCACAGCTTACAAAAATTCAATTCTTCTGAAGCATGTCCGCAGAATACGGAGCTTGAAAGAGGGCACAGTAAGCAAAGTTAGATGCCGGCTGGAGTCTCCGAACCGTTTTTCTGGAACAAAGATTAAAAATAATTAATTATATTACATATGAATGTAAAATCGACGAATTCTCACTTCGATTTGGGATTGAGTATTTCATTTCTCGGTCTGTTTACGTTTTTAAACCAAACTAAAATAAAAGAATCAAATAATAATATTATTTAAAATTTATTAATTTTCATTTAACAACAGTGTGATTGTATTTTATTAGCGAGGCCAAAAGCCCCCCCCCCCCCCCCCCTTCATACAGCATCCCGTTTGTTAGTCAGAAAAATTAAAATAGATTTAATTATTTTTATATCAATACATTTATATTAAAGAAGTAAAAGAATAAATGAAATTGCCGAAGACAAATAAATGGCTTTCTTGGATGCAAAAAACCTTGACTGTTATTGTAATGTTAGCCGAGTGTAAAATGAGGTACAACTAATGCCCTTTATGTTAAACTATTATAAAAAATACTTTTGTTAACATAATGATTGTTTCAGCTTCCTCCGAAGAAGAAGAGCCTTTTTGGGCCTTTGAAATATTAGGAAATAAACTCATTTGGGAAAATATTGAATTGTTTTGATGGGCACAGAGTAGTGGAAATCGGCGGAGACTTTCCGAACAACCCAATAGAATATAAACGAGAATGTTAGACTAGAACGCAATAGACACGCAAGTAGACGTGAGCAAATTAAAATTTATAGACTAGTTCATAATTTCGTTAATTATTAATAGATTTTTACGGATGAATAATTTTTTGGAAAGTTAAAGAACTATAGAATATCCTAAAAATATGTTTTTTGCACTCAGGGATCAGAAAAAATTGTATTAGGGGTGTCCAAAAATAAATAAAAATTAAAAAATTCCGAGTTTTCTAAACTATTAGCCGTTTTCGGCACGCCTAATGACCTCCGATTGGGCTGAAACTTAAAATTTATATGTATCATAACTATATGCAAATTTTTAAGGAGCGGGTCTTAAAAAAATCCAGGTAATTCAAAATAAGAGCCGTTTTAAAGAACATTTTCTATTAAAACTTTATTTTTCTCTTTAGCTCTTAAACTAGACGTGATGGGGCGAAACTGATGGCATTTTTGGAATCAGCGCCCTAATACTCAGGAATAGGTTCAAATACCCAAAAAAAAGGTATTTTTTGTTCCCCTGTGTAATGCATGGTTTTTTTTAATAAATCATCGAACTGCCTGGGATCCGAACCCTCGACCCTTGTTATATAAGGCAGGCGCGCTAAGAATAAAGTTCCTAAAACAAAAAAACTCACCAAAAGTCAGTGCGAGCTGGATTAGGAGAAGCTGTCAGCATCTTGGAAAGAATTCTGAAAATAAAATGAAAAAAAAAAAAACATAAAACAAAGAGGAAATAGTTTTAAATAAGTAAAGAAATAAACTTCAATTTATTAAAGCTTACCTTATTTAATGATATTTAATATTTCTTTGAAAATAAAATTTCAAATCAGGCTTAAACAGACTCTTCTATTCTTTTTTAAGAAAATTAATTCCATTTCTCTTCAGTAAACTTCTTTAAAGTCTCATATATCATAAACAAAAGGATTGTAAATAAATGGAATCCTAGGATGTATATATGGAGGAGATATCTGATTGAAGGTGATATTTCTTTCAGTGATCCAGGTAAAGCAGAAGTCAAGTAATTTGGACGAAATCACATCTAAAAATAAAAATAAATAGAGCATTTAATAAAGATTTTAGACTTGAATAAATTTAAGATGGTTTAAAAATAAATTTTCGCCTTTTTTTTTAAATATTATATGACATTAACTCTTTAATGATTAACCTTATTTAATCATTCAGTATTTTTTAAAGACTAGTTGAAAACAGCTGGAGTCTTTTCTCTTATTTTTAAATTCAGTATACATTTCATTTCATTTACCAGATATTCATAAAGAATAAAAAGAATATAATTAGTTTGAAATTATATGATGTATATATATATGATCGATTTATTATGTTTTCTCAGAGCTTCAAGCAAATCGGTTGACAAGGTTTTTGGTCGAAATCTCATCTAAAATTAAAAAAAAAAAAAAAAATTAACATTAAAATTATGAGTTATTAAAATAGATTTTAAAATGAGAAGGTAGGTAAAGAAATAAATAATGACTTTGACATCCTTGAATGACAATTGAAAATTTTCAAAAATGGTTTGTAAAATTAATTCGAAATTAAAATAATGCATGAAATTATAATAAAATACGATTAAATTTTCTATAAAGGTTGATCTCTAGAGAAAATGTCACATCATTTTTACTCCCTATTCACTTTCAATTATCTGACTCCTCTCAAAAGATTAAACTTAATAGGAATTAAGATTCTAAAAAATTCACTAAATAATAATTTCACAAACTCCAAATAATAGAAACAAGCAAAATATTTAAAACAAAATGCAATTATATAAACTAATTTGAAATAAACTAAAATTAAAAAAAAAAAATTTTGTCAAAAATAAAGTGAGCATGACAGTGAGTGAATGAATTAATAAAACGAATAATCTATTTAATTTATATAATTTGTATATCAAAATTAAATTGAAAATGAATATGAAATAATTTAAAGAGATGAAATTAAATAATTAAAATGAAAATAAAAGTTGTCAAACTGTCAGAGAAAGGTTATCCTGTTGAATCACCGGTTTAGAAGATTTTTATCGTTTTATTTATTGAAAATAATAATCCTGAGGCAACTATATAAATATTTAAATGCACTACTGACCTTATAAATATGATAAATTGTTAAAAAATCAATTTGATGAAATTTCAAGTACAATTTACACAAGTCCTGGGCGGCTTATTTGGAAAAGTCATGGATGAGATAAAGAGACGAGACATTCGCTTTCGTTTTCAATGAAGTCAGAGATAAAGCAACAGAGATTCAAGTTTATATTTATTTCTCCTAGAAAAAAAGAACAAATAAAATAAATTTAGCCAACAATTTTGTAAGATAAAGAATATGATAGTGTCTCGTATTCCTGGGCGTAACTAGGGGGTGTCTTCCCCCAGAAAGCTCCCTGCCCCAAGAAAAATTGAAAAAATATGGGGCCTCCCCAGCTGCATTTCATAGGCATATATCTAGTATAGACTAGGCCTATAAATTTAAAAAATAATTAATTACCTCCGCAATGTAATATGATTTCTAGATATTTAGCAATAGCCTGATGTATGGGGAGTAGAGTGGTACACATCATTGGTCTTAAAACGTAATGATTGGCAGAAGACCGACGACGCAGGCAACCGGTAGTATATTGTCCTGTTGTTTTTCTGTTGACTGAACTCTAGTCATGGAAATGGTCGCATAGTCGACCGAAACGTCGCTGTAGGTTCTATAATAAAGAAACATAGATGCTAGGCCTTTTATTTATTCTACTAGTATAGCAATGCTTGTTATCTTGTATTTGACTTGTTCACATCTTTTTTTTTAAATGTACTTCAGCTTAGAAGATACTAGGGAAGGACCACAATGGTTTGAAGTATTTGGTTCTTGGCCCATACACTCTGATTTCGGTTCCCTCAGATGTTTTTGATGCCATTTTACTAAATAATGAGTCCCCCCTAACCCCGCTTAACGTGCATAATTGTTTCCAGAATTAAAACTAGTAAAGCGAAACACTCGTTATTTCTCATATAAATTAATGCAAAATGCGATAATGCGTTCCATGTCGAGAAAATACTCACAAAATATTTTCTTCTTCTATTTTAGTCTCATTCCCGCAGTGCGGGGTTAGCGGAATGGGTTTTTTTTTTGCGACCGGATGAAATAGAACAGGCCGGTCCGTCGCGGTCTGACACCTGTTGAAAATATAGAAGGAAGGGACAGACATGTAAAGAACAGAAGGACTGCCAGTCCCAGCTCGGGTAGCTCGTGGTCGCCATCCACGTACCCACAAGATGTGGGCCCCTGAGCGAATCCTTATATAAAAAAAATATATATATATAATTAAAACTTCAAAAATTTTTTGGCGAAAATAATTATTAATCAAATTAATATAAAAGATAAATCCTCATTTTATTTCCAAATACACAAAATTTCTTTGAGATATTTCGGCCGCATCACACGGCCATCCTCAGCCAAGAAATTTAAAGTTGGAAAACGTCATATAATAAAATAAACCTGCTCGGCTCATCAGTATAAACTTTTCAAAAAATACATTTGTCAGCACCTCAACAACACTCGTTTGATTTCTAAATGCCCTGATGCGGCCGAAATATCCCAAAGAAATTTTGTATATTTGGAAATAAAAAGTGCGAAATAAAATGAGGATTTATCTTTTATTTTAAATTTATATATATATATATATATATATTTCATTTTTATATAAATTTATAAAGATAAAAAAAAGAAATTTTCTCTATTGAGAAAAGAATTGCGAAAAATGATAGAATTTTTATTTTATGCTAAGATAATATAGAATTGAACTGATATAATCGGTCAGGAATCACTTACCAATAAGAAGAATTTCTCTAATAGTTTACTTCTAATTGCGGAAGAACTTTCTTAGTACTGTTCCAACTCCTTTCAAAAAGTAAAATTTTCTAAATTTCCTCTTCAAGGATTCGCGTATTACATTTTGCATCGGTTTTCGAATGTCAAATTTCATGGAAATTCATAATATAATGCATGACTCTAGTTATGCGTCAAACAGACTTCCTGTACAACAGCGATGAGCTATCATAATAACAAAAAAAATGAAAAGGCATTATGTATGATATTTATAACAATAGAAGGATTAAATTTTTTTTTTAATTTGGCTTCTTTTTTAAATTTTACAAAAAAATGTAAAAGCTTAACATATAATGTGAGTGATGCAATAAAATAATAATCATACAATGACACAAATGTGATCAATGATTACATACAATATGACAAGATAATCCCTGAAGGTAAAACTATCTAACATAATTTCCATCATAATCATAATAATAAAACAAAAATCACAAAATTATGATGATGTTATCTAAACAAATAAATTATAATAAAAAATGAATGAAATTTTGAAAAATATATTTAGTTTTATATTGTAAAATTATAAAAAATAGTACTTTTTTTTAATCTATATATGTAGGTGATTAAAAAAAAAAGGAAAAATTTGAGTGGAAAAACATTTGGGTTTTATTACAAAATTAAATAATATGGAATGAAATTGGGTATTATGAAGAATGAAGAATTATACTTAATAAAAATAAAAATATCTCAACGAAATATCCATATACTATATATATTCATTTTAAATATGTTAAAAAAATTCATATTTGGGAAATTTATGATTCGAGAGAGAAGGATGCTCTTCAAAATAATAAGTAATTAACTACAACTACAACAATGAATAAATTTTTCATAAATGATGAACTACTACATCATAGTAGAAGCTTTAAAAATAAAATCAAGCCTAATTTTGCTCAATTTTATTTGTAAAATGTGGATTTTATATCTGGATAATCGTTAATTGGTAAATAAAAAAATAGCAGCTAAAATTATTTCGTTTATTGGCCCTCGAGGCTGACGTTTCGGCCTTGATTAAGACCATCTTCAGAGCTATAACAGGATAGCATAATTTATTAGGAATATTATTATTTATTATTATTTTTACATTGTTATGACATAGTATTAAATCGGAGAAATTATAATTGCCTTAAGGTCTGTTAATATAGGCTTATAATCAGATATTCAATCATGTATATATATATAATATTATTAATATAAAATATACAACTGATATTTTTATGTTCACTATATACTTGATTGAATATCTGATTGTAAGCCTATATTGACAGCCCTTAAAGTAATTACAATTTCTCCGATTTAATACTATGTCATAACATTGTAAAAATTCGCTAATAAATTATGCTATCCTCGGTGTTGTTGTAGCTCTGAAGTTGGTCTTGATCAAGACCGAAACGTAAGCCTAGAGGGCAATAAACGAAATAATTTTAGCTGCAAATTATTGTGCAAATTTTTTAATTACTTACTGAATTTGAGACGATTGAATAAGCTTCGGATTATGAATTTGAAGTTGCGACACAACTGGTTTGAAGTCCAATTTACCGAAATTTATTATCAGAGAGTATATCCTGATTCGAATGAAAGTGGTGATGAATTCAACGCACAAAAGAACCCAAAATGGCGGGGAAAATATCCTTAAAATTATATGGATCCATAGTTCTGAAGAAGAAATTATTATTCAAACAATTCAAAATTGAAATCCTTCTCAAGAATCTCTTATCATGAATTTCCTAAATAGCTCAAGAAATAAATAGAGCATAAAAAGAAATTTAAATTTTATTTCTTTGACGAGTGTTTATTTTTACTATTCGATACAATATACCTTCTTGTCATAAAGCCAATTAAAAAACAGAATTATATTTATATGCAAAAAATTAAAATTCAGGTTTTTTTTGATATATATCAGTATTAGAGCTGTGCAAAATAATCGGTGATTTTTTTAAATAATCGATTATTTTCATAATCGATTTTTGGGTAAATAATAGATTATTTTCGGGAAACATGAGTTTGAAAAGATGTGATAAGACTCGTATACTAAAAAAAAAGGTCAAATGATTTTCACTTCATTACAAAATTATATGGCTTCTGTGTCTCTGATCTTGGGCACAGAAACCATATAATTTTGTATGAATCCTGGCGAATCGAAATTTACTCTTTGAATTATGTGTATAATTTTCTGTACTCAGACAGCTTGGAATATTGCAGAAATATTGCGATTCTTGAAAAATTGCCAATATTTCTATGTTTTTGCAAAATTGCAGGAATATTGCGGCAATGTTGTCGCAATATTGGCAATATTCCAAGCTGTCTCGGTAACTGAAGATGGCAAAATAAATTCAGGCCGAAACGTCTTATTCTGGAAGTTTAATTGAACCTCGAACATTCCAATTTTGCTGATATCTTCATTCCTTTATTATAACTGAAACCAAATTAGCACCGAGTCTGTCTCAAATAAGCTTCCAATATATGTATATATATGAATTTTATTTTTACATATAAATATAATTTTAAGCTTCAATCGTCTCAAGGAAAAAAAGATCAAACGTGGTATATTGGATTCTACCTATTTTTGAGAAAATAAATTTTTTTTTTTATCAATTTCTTGAGTTATTCAAAGAAGATATGAAGAGATTTTCTTGTCATTTTGTGTATATATATTTGTTAATATACATACACAAGTTTTCATATATATATATATAATATTTATTTATCGATTTATATATATTTATATATATAAATAACAATTTGCTTGCCTTTTTAAGCAATCAACATAGAAATTATATAGACATGATCAAATATTTATCAACATTTATATAAACAAATTGTTTGAAAAATCAAAAAAATGAGTTCATTTTTTTTTTTAATAAAATAATAAATTATATTAACACATTTGGTTGCGCTATAAACTGAAAAATGTTTATTTTTTTTTTATGAGTGTATGAAATTATAATGAAATGTATGATACAACTATCACAAAGTATAGGATTCACTTATTGTAGTTTGTAACAAGAATTTGAAATTATTTTTTTTTTTTTAATATCAATATGCATCACATTTTGGTTATATAGGACATAAGAAACATACTCTTATTTTTTTTTTTTTATTGTAAACAAGCTTGAATTTTTTCGATCCATTCTTGTGCTGAAGAAGCATCGCCGGCGCAAAAATTGTATGTACGGCGGTTGGTCCGTAACTAAAAAAATAAAATTATAGATGAGAAATGTTTGGCTGATTTTTCCACGAATTAAACCAACACATTCGCACGGACTTCCTTAATTTGGTAAATATTTCGAAGAACATGTCTGAATCTTCAGTATCGTAAGGATGGTGGATTTTGCCCGCAAATTTTAGGGATCTTGCTAGACCTTGGCGTCAACTAGTGGCAATCTTCTTAATTAGTTGGAATCGTTTATTAAATTTTAACAGGTGATTTATTTTGGAATAATTTTTAATAAAATATATTGAGAACATTTGAATTATGTTGACTTCAAGAAAAAATTGCTGTATCCGTGGCTGTAATTACCTATATGTCAAATTTTCTGAGTTTATGATTCAGAAATTCAGGTCTTGATAATATAAATAATAATAAATACAAGTCGTATATTTGAATAAATGAGTTAAGGCTTACTATCGGTCTTTTCCTTTGAAGTAATAATTATTTCGGAGTTTCTTAATTGAATTACTATAAGCATTTTTTAGATTAATTAAGGTTTTTGTTGTAAATGTCCTTAAAACATCCGTCAAGCATAGCGTTAAAAATTAGATTAAAATATTTTTATGTATCGACCGACCTGCCTGAATGAAGGTCCAAATTATGAAATAGAGATTATGATTCGTCTTAAGATTCAGATGAATTTTCTTATATGTAGTCAATTGGTCATGGCTTGAATTATAATTTGTTTTTAACACTTTCAAAATTGTTTTTTTTTCAACTACCCCATAGACATAATTTGAGTTGAATAATTTTTTTTTTTTTTTTTTTTTTTTTAATTTTCATCATTCTGGCTGCATATAATATTATTGACAACTGGTTGAAATATTTTATTAATCATTTTTTAAAATATTTGATGTGGTTTTCAATGAATGTTTTGATTCCACTATCTTTGGCAAAAGAACACTAGAGAGCGCTTACTTCGGCTATAGTGCTGCCTCTATATTTCACTCACGGTCCCTTTATCATGAGAGCTTTTGCTGTTGGGTCAAGTGCTGGAAAAATGTAGTCACAAAATATGTTATAAAATAAAATAACATAAGAAAAAACTGGGCCGATCCCAACTTCTTCTTCTGTCCTCGACTTATTCCCGCGATGCGGGGTCGGCGGACCCCACTTTTCCCTCCAACCCTAACATGTGTTTTTGCGACCGGAAGAAATAGGACAGGTCGGCCCCTCACACGGTCTGAGGTCTGTTGAAAAGAGGAAGGAAGAGACAGACATTTAAAGAACTGAAGGACTGCCTGTCCCAGCTCGGGCAGCTCGTGGTCGCCATCCACGTACCCACAAGATGTGGGCCCCTGAGCAAAACTGGGTCGATCCCATCCCCTGTCGCAAGTAACAAATCTTGCCATTGTACCAGTTTACTTCTTATGAAATGGAAATTATCACTTGCATAGTGAGCATTGTCTACGGGCTTGGTCTAGTTGGTAGCCTGCCTACCTTCTATACCGAACGTCACGGGTTCGGACCCCAGGCAGTCCGTTAATTTAAAATGCCTGAACCTCCAATAGATATTATAAATAATAACGGTTATCGAAAAGTCTTAAATGGCCTAAGTTGCCGAAAAGACTATGTGAATGTGTGTGTGAGTATGAATGAGAAAAAAGGTGGGTTTAAAAAAAAAAATCTGGTGTGGCTGACGTCCATTTCACGAAAAAAGCAGCAATTTGATTTTTCGGGTTTTTCAATTCTCGATTATATTTATCACCTAAAGAAACTTATACAATGCAATCTTGATTGAGATAATTAATAAAATAAAGTAAAATTAATTAAAATTTATTTATTTAACAAACAACCGATCAAGTCCTCTAGTGTCGGCTTTCGGTTAGCACGGTTCAAAACCCAAAACGGTTTTGGACCCAAGCTACCCAAACCGAAGTCGAGAAAATTCCCTAGTTGTTTTAAATTTTTCTTTTCTAAAGAAAAACCGACCTTAACAGGACCGAACCTGGCAAAGTCGGGATCCCTGAAAGTTGTTTTAAATCATCTAAGAATCCCCAACCGAGAATTGTAAAATAGTTGAAATATGTAAATCAGGTGCCTATTGATTGCAAAGACCAGTTCATTCACACTATCTTTCTATTGTTCAATGCGTGTGTGAAAAATAGTTGCCCATTCCGTGAATTTTGTTGCCGAATTCGCGAAATAGGCATAAAATTGCCTAAAACGTGAACTCGGCAGAGGGCTTGCCGAATTCACGAAAACGGCGTAACATATACATATATAGCTAAGAGAAAGTAAAAAAAGTAAACTTACATCGAAGAAAGATTTATCATCAGTCTTTTTGGGTGGTCCTGGGGCTGGGGTTGCAGGAGCTACAGACATAACTTCGGCCAAATCTAAAAAAAAAAAAAAATAAAGATTAGATGTACAGTTATTAAATTATATATACGGCACTGTATTGACATTAGACAGGATTTCTTCGGGGATTTTATGGTTATATGATAAAAATTTAAAATAAAAGCACTGAGAAAACTAAGTATTTAAAATTTGAAAGAAATCGTTTAAGAGAATTTTGAGAAAATTGGAAAAAAAGTACATCAGTAAAGTACTCGAATTTTCTCAAAGACAAGACCTAGCGTAATTTCACATTCGAGCCGAAAATGGTATATATTTAGAATTTGAAAAAAATCGTTAGAGCCGGTTTCAAGAACTTATGTGCTTACATATAAACAAACAAACGTACATTGCTCGTTTAATAGTACAGTAGAGTCTCGCTAATTAGGACTTCGATACTCCAGCTAATCCGGCGCGTTGAAAAGGGATATTGTAGCAAAAATAAAGGGTCGGACTAAGCCGAGCGCACAACTTTGCCCCCCCCCCCCATTATTCAAAGAAATAACGCAACGCGTTTGTTTATTTGTTTTGATTTTGCTCTGTTGCTATGCATAATTTTCGAATTTAAATGATTTTTTAACAAATTTATGACAAATTAGGGTATTAATATTATATATCCTATTACTCGGGAGAAAGTCTAGTTTCTGAATATATAAAAAAAATTATAGGTTATGTAAGAAAAAAATATTGCCCCCCCCCCCCTCTAGAGCGCCCCCTAATGGTCCGATGTTTACCAAAAGCTTTTCAGTTCTTGGCCTCTACCCCTAGTTTATGGGTGCAAAATTTCAAAACAATTGGATGAATAGTTTTTGAGTTTTCGTTGACGAAAAAAAATTACCACAGACATACACACAGACACACAGACAGACAGACACACAGACATCATTCCAAAAACTACTTAAATGGATTCAGGGGACCTCAAAACGCATTTTGGCAGCTTCAGAAAAATTTGGATTTTTTTTTACCATTACATTAACTTTACCTGTCCAACCTACGGTTGATAGGCAAAGTTAAAAAGGTAATTTAAGAAGACCGAGTGTCATTAAAGATTTTTTAAAGAGATAAATATGTGTGCATTATATACCCGGTAGTGTAATGTATAAATTGTGTTTCGCGTAATCCGGCATTTTCAGAATCCGTTTAGGCCGAATTAGCAAGACTCTACTGTTTAAGGTAAGATATGGCATTTGTATCAAAGTGATTAAAAAGTTTGAGTACTCACCAATGAATCCTTTGCAGTGAGAGTCTTCCATGGCATCATAATATCTAAGTTGGTGTTTAATAGAGTCGAGAACAAACCAACGTTGCTTCCAGCCTTTTAGCAACGCCCCTCGTTTATACAAATAGCCCTCATGTGTGCGATTCTCAGCGACGTTAGATGAAAATTGATCATAATAATGTTGACTTGAGGTTTGCAATGTGGTGACGCTAGATGCAACTGATCCAGCATCGGCTGCAGCAGCGGCCGCAGCAGCAGCCGCTGCAGCACCGGATCCTCCACTTCGGCCAATTGTATGCAATCCTGATGCAGCGGGATTGTGACCTCCGGGGCCAACGCCACCATCCGAAACCGATTTGTATTTTGTACAATTTGATGGTACTGCTTCGGCACATTTTTCATGGCAACTGTAGCCACAATCCATGCATCGTAAACCAGTCTGAAAAAATTAATATATGTTTATTTAACCTTTTGTAGTATGTATTATTATTATTATGGTAGTTTTTAATTATAGACCACATTTTGTATTATTTATTAAATACTGTACAAAATTTTGACTGCTTATTCTGCAGTCGTTTTCAAGGTCTGTACACTTGCTCCGCCATTTTTCTAAAATCCGCGGAGTCAAAACTTTGTACAGTATATATATTTTTAATAAATAAATAATTAATACAAAATGTATTAGAAAATTCATTGAAATCATTTAGAGCAAGCAAAATTTCTTAAAAAACTTAAGGATTGTGAGGGAAATTTCAGGCAGAATTTTCACAAGATAGCATAAAATTTCAAAACCGGAAAAAATAGGAAGAGAATAGGAAGGAAATAAGTCGGAAAAATATAGGTCAGGAGAGTTATATTAATTATTTGAATTTTTGGCACGCATCTTTAAAAAGGCTCGTCGCCTGTCGTGTGTAGAATAGATTTTGTAACTTAACAAAAATAATTTATTTTATATATATCTCCTCCTAAGGTAGTTTGATTCTGCAACGTAAAGGTTGAGTTGTGTTTATTGAAGATCATTCTTCTATTTTTTGTTTACAATATGACACTATTTATAACGCTGTTTCGGTTTACCTTGGTATTCATCAGAACCTTCATTGACTGAGATATTACAATTTTGAATTGAAATAGAATTTTTTTAAAAGGGGTTGTAGAAGAATTTTTTTATTTTTACTAAGATGAGTTTTTATACACTGATTTTCCTGTGAATATTTATTCATCTTCATAATCGCTTTTAGTTTTTGGCATTTTTTGAAAATAGTATTCAAATTACATTCATATAGTAAGGAATAAAGAAAAGAGCGATTGCAGCTGTATTTATTTCACTTCAAAGCGACGTTTCAGAGATTGGTCGCATATATGACCAAAACGTCGGCTTGAAGTGCCTAATTAAAGAAATAAATATAACTGCAATCGCTATTTTTCTTTATTTCTTACTACAAAATCTACTCAGATCACTCAAATTAACATATTTGTAATTTTTCTAATTTTTATATATCTTTAATTTTTTGTTAGGATGATTTACCGCGGTAAAATCTTGTGATTGAAAAGGAATACATATACTATCCTCCTTCTCTTTAAAAAAAAGTTTAAATGAATATAAAAACCTAACTTTGCAAAAATAAAAAAAAATTCTATTAATTCAAAATTGTAATGTGAAGACTAGAAGACTAAGGTGCATCGAAACAAGGTTATATATTAAGCTACACTGTAAACCTAAAAGAGCGGGTCAGGCCTTTTTGCACGGTTTTGAGAAAAGGGGAGGGTACGCCACAGAAAGGGAAAGAAGATTGCTTAAAAAGAGACAGAAAGGGAAGATAAGATTTCTTGAGCTAGACGCGATAATGAAAGGATTAAAAAAAAAAACACTAAGATTGATTTTCAACTAAAACGCAAGTCGCAGAAACAAACTTCTATAAGAGGAGCATTAATAAAATAATACACTGCGCGTCATTAAAATCGTAACATTTTGTTTTTTTTTAAGAAGATCTATTTTAATCTATCTTAATGATACTGTTATTTATTAAACATTTAATATGAAATAATTTATACATTTCTAAGTAAATTTAACACAAATCCATATCATTTTAATAATAATTACAATTTAAATAAAACAAAGACAAAAATGGCGATTTTCAATTTTTGGGACAAATTAACATAGTCTTGATATGTTTCGTTGAATATTAATTAAAAATTTTGTTTTTATAAGAATATACAATAAAATAGACAGAGAAAAAGTGAAGATTATTTTAAAATATTAAAAATTTGGCGTTAATAAAAAAATGTCGATATTTTTGTCTTTTTGAATTGTAATTATTTATTAAAATGATATGGATTTGTGTTAAATTTACTTAAAAATGTATAAGTTATTAAATATTAAATTTGAAGGAGGTAAATAGCTGAGTGTTGATCAAATAGGAAGAATAAAATGAGCAAGCAGCTAGTTTTATTTCAATTTATTAATAAACCAGGGCCGACGTTTCGGTCACATATGGGATCATCCTCAGGGCCAGGTTAATGTCTGAAAATACATATAATCCTCGCCAAGTTATATTGGGCTTAATCACGACAATGCCTCAAATTATAATTTGAGGTGATGATTAAGCTACAAGCAATTGTGTATGCCCAATATAACTTGGCGAGGATTATATGTATTTTCAGACATTAACCTGGCCCTGAGGATGGTCCCATATGTGACCGAAACGTCGGCCCTGGTTTATTAATAAATATTAAATGTTTCTTAAATTAGAGGATCATTAAGATAGATTAGAACAGGTCTTCTTAAGAAAAAAAGTGTTACATTTTTACTGACCCGCAGTGTATATTTGTATAATTGTATAAAATAAAATGAATTTGTTTTATTTCTAATAGAAACTACGAATTAAAGACAAATGCCGGAGTGATCTACCTTAACTGGTCCCCAAAGCACATTTGTACACAAATCACAGTAGGTCGGTGTTGTGTAATTATATTTGTCAAATCGATGAGGGTGTGAATAGATGTGAGGAGTTTGATCGCCGGCCCCAGATCCTCCCCCGCTGCTGCCAGCTGCCATTTTCCCTCGCATCAGGATCTCAAGTGTTGATCTTTTATGAACGAGTCGACCGTGTGAACGAACCAGTTGAGTTGAGAACGATGCGTGCCTCTGTCCAACAAACAACAGACAATTCTAATTGGATTTGGGGTTTACAATAATTGATTTAATTTTTTTTAAGTATCATAATCATGTCTTTGTCTTTATTTAAACACCTGAATGCAAACACTCACCGTGAGGGAATCCGTGGAAGGTAATTCAAGTCTATCCCAAAGTAATTTCCATTTTTGTGGTAAATGTCCAAGTTCAGTTTCTAGTTTCCGTATTTCATCTAACATATGGCTGAATGCACTTGGAACAAGCCGCTCTATACTGTCGTATCTATAAAAAAAAAAAGAAATATTTAACTACATAAATAAATATATGATTTTTTTCGAAAACAACATTTTTTTAAGGTCTTTTTCGGCATCTAAGGCCATTTAGAGCCCATCTCTATTTATTTCAAATGATTTGTAATCAAATCAAATGAAATAAATTTCTCTCGCCTGGGACGGGAGGCGAACCCGGGACCCCGGTGCGGGAAACTAGTGTCTTCTCTCTGAGCTACGGGTCAAGGGCGAAAACAAAAATTAGAACTATGTATTTAGGTTGAATTTAAATTTTTTCGAGGAATATCATATACAAGTATATACTCTTTATACGTATAATATATTATAAGTGGCAGTGACGGCGCTACGGGAGAGCTGGGAGGGGGGAGTGCTCCCCTGACAATGGCATCTGCCCCCTGGATGCCCTCCCCCAGTCAACAATCGTGGGATGATATATATAAATTTGTTATTTTTAAACAATTGTCTTTTTTATTTCATTTGTCTTTTTCTGCATCGAAGACCATTTAGAGCCCGTCTCTATTCATTTCAATTGGATTGGTAGCCAATCCAATATTTAGTATAAGTTTAGACCTTCTGGTGTAGGGGGGAGAATAAATAGAAAAAATAATTTTTTTGCCTCTTCCCTAAGTAAACCCTGAAATGACGTCCCTGTCTAAATATTAAGGCCCTTAAGGCTGAATGCACACCAATTGAGTAAAAACTTTTTCGAACAAAAGGTTTTTGACTAAAACTGTTTTTTCAATGATTTTTATGGGTCAACGCACACCGAGGAGGCAAAACAATTGAGCATGATTCGACATCATTGAACAAATTGTTTTGCTATTGAGCGTTTTGCTCAATCGGTGTTCGTTGGCATTGGACAAAATGTTGCCAATGAGCAAAAAACGCCAACGCACACCGATTAGGCAAAAATGCTCAATGGCAAAACATTTTGTTCAATTGCAAAACATTTTGCCTAATTGGTGTGCGTTGGCATTGAGCCAAACGTTTTTCATTTGGACAAAACGTTTTGTCCAAGAGCGTTTTGCTCAATTGGTGTGCGTTCAGCCTAATATTGCAAGGCCCGGGATAGCAGCCCCTCCTCTACCCTGTATATATAACATTATTTGTTATAATTGAATTAAAATGAATTAAACGACATACCCTGTAGTGACAGTAGTTCGTCGAGTTGCATTTGGTGGTAATGACTCGGTTGCCTCATCTTGTTCGCGCTGAGCTGCTTCCATTTGTACAAGCTCGAGATCATAGCTTGGTCCACGAGAGAGTTCCTCGCATAGATAATAACCCCAGGGTTCGAGACATGCCAGATCATTCAATGGTCTAAGTACACCACCACATCCTTCAGCATAATCGGCCGTATACATAAAATTATAAAAGAGCGGTGATCGAGCGTGTTGTTTGTCAATATAATCGAAAACGCTCTGGCCTAATGGTTGAGAAGAGGCATTTGAAGAACCTGGCGGTCCTCCCGGATAGATATCATCGTCTTCGACATCTCGGGGTGAAGCAGCAGCTGCGTGATGTGAAGCCAAAGAGCCTCGTTTGTCTTCCTGAGCTGCAACTCCACATTCAACGCGTTCCAATTCGCAATCAAGAAGAAATGTACGGAAACGACACGAGACCGAATGATAGGCAAGAAAGCGGAGGTAATAATCATTGAACTCAAAGGCAAGAGGAAATTGGCGTTGAATCTGAGAAGAAAACAATTATTATCTTTAGAATCTTTTGCAATTTATAAAAATAAATAATAAGTGAAAATTACCTGATGGACGATATCTAGGAACTGGAGAAAAGTTGGAGCAAAACCTGCAGCTTGAGAAGCAGCTGCCAAATTACTGCGTTGAGAAAAACGGTGACCAAATGCCAGCCATTCTTTTTCCACAAGTACTCTAAATCCGTCAATAGTTCTATAATGTGGATCAAGACATAATTGTGCTAGAGCGGATATTTGAGCTGTGACATCCCATCCATCTTCCAAACATAACATCACTGAACTCCCCTGAGAATCAAGTAAATCGAGAACTGTTCCTGCCAATTTCATTACCGTTTGCAACTGCTGGAGCCATTCAGATGCCTCCAAAAGACAATAAAATGAATGTTCCGGTTCGTTGCTTACAGAACTAGGAATACACGCGCGCATAAGTTTTTTAAAGGCCGCTTTTGTATGTCTTACGTCTGGATAATCAACGAATAAGAATTCTGCTTTGGGTACAGCTTCAGCCTTTACGCCTCGCATTTGTGCTTTCTCGCCAACTATATACAAAGCAGCTCGACGTAAAGTTTGTACACAATCAGTTCCAGTTCCTGAATCAGAATCCGCTGAATGACGTTGATTAGGTTTGCTCGGAGGAACTGAGAGAGCCACGGTTTGTGCAGCTTGGAGGGAACCTTGTGAACTGTGACGTCTCTCTTTGAGAGAGCCCCATCGACCTGTAAAACTCTTAGTCCCTTTGCCTCCGCTATTCCTGCCTCCACCAGCTCGACGAGCGAGTTCTGGAGTTAAAGTAGCTGTGGCTCCAGTATGATTAGTCCCAGCGCCAGATGCTGCAGCAAGAAGAAGAGAATCAATACTCAGAGAAGAATCACTCATTCCCCAAGCAGAACCTTGACGAAGAACAGCAGCTGGTGTTGCTGCCACCACGGCAGCCAAATATCGCTCTTGTTCAACAGAACTCGTGGTTTCAGAAGAAGATGTGGCTGTTCCTGAAGCTAAAATAAAATTTTAGAAATATTATTTAATCAAAAATATATTAAAATAAAAATTATTTTACTTGAAGATGGATGGCTTTTGAGCATGCCGATAACCCCCTTTCCATGGAAACCAGCCCCACGAAGTAGGAGCGCTCGAGTACGTGGATGTCGCCAAGTAACACTTGGTATCCTCTGATGGCGAAAGCATCTACAGGCTTTCCTTACACTATCATCAGTGACACTTCCAGGTAGAACAATCAAAGCAGGATAAGATCGACAAGTAAGATAAGCGGAATTAACAGCGGAGAGTCGGAATGGATCACCAGGCTTATGAGGGGCATCGGTGAAAAGTCCAAGTCGATGCCAGTCGCGTACATAACTTCTTTCCGACTGGCGTTCCAGGGTTTTGGCATCGGTCGGAGGAGCTTGGGCTGCAACTACAACCGCCTCTAAGTCATCAGCCACTAGAAGAAGAGAGAATAATTATTGGAGCGCGGTTGTGGCAGATTTAAAAGAATGATATGAAATTTCCTTTAAAAGGTTTTCCTTTTAAATGCACTTACTGCTGATATCATCGTCGAGATCATGGGCAGATAAAGGAAGACTCATTCGTCCAGGAGATGTTAAATATTTATTATTAGTAATGTTTGTAGGCAAGACATATTTTTGGCGTTTGGACGAGCTTTTTGGTTTAAAACCAGCCTTCCTAGCTGTTTTCATAAGTGTTTTTTTGGCGAAACCCCTAAATAAAAAAAAAAAAAAAACATCAAAAAATAAAATAAATATTAATTATTTCAATCAATTTTTTTTTTTAACTCACTTAAGAGTTGCATTTTTCTCTTTTGTTTTATGAAGAGGTGTTTGAGAGACGAGACTTTGTCCAGCAAATGCAAAATGATGTAACACATGAGGTGGATGACGCACTTTATGAATTAATTTACGAAAACCTTCCACATTTTCGGCAGTAACACCTTCATCGAAGGCCAATTTTAATAGCTATAAAAAATTATTTTATGAAACAATAAAAAAAAAAATTAAAAGATAATTTAATTTGGTGTTTCTCAAGATGTGTTCATTTTTAGTTGGAATACTCTTGAAAAGTATAAATAAATTTATTTTAAGGGGCCTCTAAATTTTTAACAGAAACGGCTTAAAACTCACTTGAAATGTACATGATCGTAATTGTAGGCCTTCTTGAAGCCATTGGTCTAAATGGGCAAGATATTGAACAGTCACGCGCTTTTCTTTGGTTAACGAAGTCACCGGGAATGAGCGAACCACAATCTGTTCACAAGCTGAAAAAAAACAAATAATAATATTAAATAGATGTAGAAATAATATACGTAAAATTGCTGTGATGAAGGGCCATGGGGAAACTGGATACTGGAAAAGTATCCGTAATGTATATTTTTGAGTGGAAATAAATTATTATTATTATCCCATATCAAGCCAACACAAAAATTTTCAAAAACTACAAATTTTTTTCATAATTGTGTTTATTATTACCTATTTAATTAGGGAAAAATAAAAAAAAAATTATTTGATCAGTAAATATTGAGGAAATAGGTGGTTCGAAAACGCACCAATGGCTTGATCCATTAGAAAAAAATTTTTCGTTTTTTTTTTATTTTTAAATTTTTTTATTATTTTTTCACATAATATATTTACTTATTAGATTTTTACATAACCTTTGATCAAATTTTTTCAACAATATATATGTTTTATTCAATTTTTTTCACTGGTGCGAAAACGCACCATTGGCATAATATGGGATATAATTTTTTTTTTACTTTTTTTATTTTTTATGAAAATTGCCGAAACAATTTATATGAATCGGTACTTTGCATTTTGTATATTCATTTACAGTGTGTTTATAACACACTTTACATCTCTTTCGGGCTTTCTGCTCGTATGCAATAACCCAAATTTCATTTTCAAATCAATTGAACTTGTACTTGGTTGATGGAATGCACTTTATATAGCTTCCAACATTTTGCCATGGTGCTATCTAAGGTATTTAAAAATAAATGCCACCACTATTTTTTACCTGATATCCCCATGGGCGTAACTAGCAAATTTGGCTGGGGGCGATGGGACCAGCCATCCTCGCTGGGGCGGGAAGGCATGGGACCACCCATTCTCCGGGGGACCCGGAAGGCCCCATATTGACTCAATTTCTGTTGGGTCGGGGAGCTTTCTGCCCCCCCCCCCCCCGGGAGGTTACCACCCTAGTTACGCCAATGAATATCCTTCATCGGTAATTCTCAACCCCATTATCATGTAAATCCACCCTTTCCATTCCTAAATTATATTTTGAAATAACATTAGGTTGAGATATATTTCCTTCTGATTTCGATGTCCCAACATATAATATCTCTTTACAGTATTTAGGGGCTCATTATTGTAGCCATTACTACATACAGTTACAACAGTATTGTCATTCAATCGGACTAATGTAATAACCCATATATAAACAATAACCATAGGTAGTAGGGATCAAGGGGACGGGATGATGCATGTAACAAAAATTTATTTCGATTTGCCAATCAATTGGAATAAATAGGGACGGGTTCTAAATAGCCTAAATATGCCAAAAATGCCCTTAAAATAAAAAAATTTTAAAAAGAAAGAAAAAAATATTCAGATAATATATGGAAAAAAGTTGAGGGTTTTTACCACTGGTGCGAAAACGCACCACTCTAATTTACCATTGAATATCGTCTATAGTAATGAAAAAAAAATTATGTATCGTTTAGCTAAGTAAAGTAATCTTATTAGTAATCTAATTTATGAAGAATAAAAAAGAAAAAAAAATTTTTAATACAAAATATTTAATTTTGAAGTTTGGTGTTTTTTGACTCTTCGAATTTAAATAATTATTTAATATGTAAAGACTGTAAAATTAATCATTTTCTCGCGATAGTAGGCAAGAATATATCATAAAGAATCTATAAAAAAATAATTAACGAAAACATTTAGATACTTACTGAGAAAAAATTTTTTTTAGGTACTGGTTCGAAAACGCACCAGTGGCTTGATATGGGTTATTATTAAAATTAAAAAAATATTTATATTGGGGGTCCTACACACTTTTTTGACGATAATCTAGTCCCCCTCCGCTGTCACAGTTAGTCACATACAAACAAACCCCTCTACAAATATATGTCCCAACATAGAACTACCCCATCGCCCTAAACCGAAACTTGTTTTAAAGTTTTTCTTAAAATTTTCATACATTCAATACAAAATTCATATCATTTTACCTTTTTTTACTTTCTCTTACCTATGTATATATGTAATATATATATAGAGAGAAAGTATTGGATTCATGTCAAAAATTCGATGTCGAGATTTTGATGGATCTTCACGTTTTGAGGTCCCCTGAATCCAAAAAAGTGGTTTTCGCGACATGGTCTGTCTGTGTGTGTGTGTGTGTGTGGGTGGGTGGGTGGGTGGGTGGGTGTGTGGGTGTGTGTCAAATTTTAAGCATGAAGGAATTGAACTATGAGGCTGAAATTTTATATTTAAGTTAAACACCGCCCGGGACCGGAAAAATAAGCTTTTAATCAAAATCGGCCAAAGAGTACTAGTACTTTACTGATGTACTTTTTCAGTTTTTTTCGATTTTCTCAAAATTCGCTCTAACGATTAAAATTAAAATTCAAAAATCAATTATTTTTTAGATGCTCTTTCAAATGTATATTCTCGTTTTGCCCTCAAAATTGTTTGAAGCACACTTTACTCTTGTGCTTCATAGGAAAGATAGGAGAATGGTTGCCATGGTAACAAAATATAAATATTTTCCCATACTTATAAATTTTACATCTGACAAGGGGAGTGCATAGCCTTGATAACACCGATTTGAACGAAAATTTTTTTATGTGTAGTACTTGATGAAAAACGAATTCTGTTAAAGCCAGAGAACGCGCTTCTCAACGGTTCGTCTAAAAAAAAATGTTAAAGATTTTGCCTGCATGCCTTAAGCCGTTACTAACAATAACATTTACACATGTCGCGATGGCTAGATCGGTAGGGCGCATTCCTTGTAAACAAAAATCCCGAGTTCGAATCTCTTCTTGTGCAACTATTTTTTTTTTTTTTTGTGTAATTTATTTATTTATTTTTTTTGTTTCAGAATATTTTTTAATATTAATAAATAAATAAAGTTTTTTTTTTAATTATTGGCATTTAATTTTCAACATGTTCCATATATTTAAAGAAAATTCGAATGCTTTCTGTCAAAAATATAATATAAGGAAATATTTAATATTATCCTAGAAATATATTACGATTAATTGGTCACATAAATAATATTATAATAATATTTATGTTTTAAACAGTTGGGTCGTTCATTTTCCGAACTTTGAACATGTTACGACAATATTTTTTTATGTGCCCAATTAATAGTAATATATTTCTAGTATAATATTAAATATTTCGTTTTATTATATTTTTGACAGAAAGCATTCGAATTTTCTTTAAATATATGGAACATGTTGAAAATTAAATGCCAATAATTAAAAAAACTTTTTATTTATTTATTAATATTAAAAAATATTCTGAAACAAAAAAAAATAAATAAATAAATTACAAAAAAAAAAAAATAGTTGCACAAGAAGAGATTCGAACTCGGGATTTTTGTTTACAAAGAATGCGCCCTACCGATCTAGCCATCGCGACATTTGTAAATGTTATTGTTAGTAACGGCTTAAGGCATGCAGGCAAAATCTTTAACATTTTTTTTTAGACGAACCGTTGAGAAGCGCGTTCTCTGGCTTTAACAGAATTCGTTTTTCATCAAGTACTACACATAAAAAAATTTTTGTTCAAATCGGTGTTATCAAGGCTATGCACTCCCCTTGTGAATTCAAATATTCCCTACTGCCGGGAACTAAATACATGTCGACACAAAAAATCTGGTGTGACAAGCACAGTACACAACTTTCGATTACCGAAGGTAAGAGAAAGTTGTGTGCTGTGCGCCAGTCACACCAGATTTTTTAGTAAATTTTCCCAAAATTCATATCCCATAGCGATATACCTTTGGCTCTATTAATGGAAGAGCCAGAAAATGAATTTGAAAAATCTGAAATACTACATCAGTTAAGTCCGCTTCAAATAATTTTTAAGGCAAAATGAGAATATATATTTTAAAGCGGATCTAAAAAATAATTTATTTATGAATTTTAATCAAAAACAATAGAGCAGATTTCGAAAAAAACTGAAAAAAGTATTTCAGTAAAGTACTAGTAGTTTTTGGCCGATTTTGTTTAAAAGCATATTTTCTCGACTTAAGGGAGTGTCTAACTTAAATACAAAATTTCAACTTCGTAGCTCATTTCCTTCATGCTTAAAAATGTCCACACAGTCATACAGACAGATACACTGACCAATTTTTTGGACTTATCGCAATACTTTGTCTATAGATTTCATAAATAGGACAAGAGAAAATAAAAAATAAGTGGAAATAAAATCTTTGGTACTTACCAAAAGGATCGCAAGGTGTTCCTTTGAAAATGATTCGATAATTAGTAAGGAAAATAGCCCCTTCCGCTGGCAGTAAAGGCGGCAATCCAGGCAAGGTGCCTGTTGCTTCTTCTCGACCATCTGGCAATAAGTAAACTCGCAATCCATCCATAAGTGTTTCTTCACCGGGTAATAACGTAGGAGTGAGGATCTTTGGCTTCTGGATTGGTGGAAGACGTTTAGACTCGCGATGTACAGCATCCAAAGTTTCAATGTGCATATGGACCACTCCTGGAATCATCTGATGAAGAGACCGAACATGTTCGGCACTCACGCCACCCTCAGTGCACACTTTGTCGACAAAACGAGAGACTTGTCGAATCACGGCTGCACCTAATTCACCCGGTTCTTGTTCGTCGAAACCTGATTCTGCATCGGCACCAGAATCACTTTCAGCAACGCTGTTGGCCAACGACATACTCGCCCTGTCGTCAATAGATACTGCATCTTGGCGATGATCACCCAACCAATGGTGATGGCTATGATGGTGATGATGGCCTCTACTTGACGCATCTAACGGAACTAGCAGGTACACCATTCTATTAGCATAATGAATTGCCTGACTGTAGAGAGTCGATTCTTCACTTGATGCCAATTCGGTTTGTTTGCTTGATTCTAGAGACGACCAAAGACGCATCTG
Source organism: Euborellia annulipes (assembly GCA_023213315.1). Classification (NCBI taxonomy): domain Eukaryota; kingdom Metazoa; phylum Arthropoda; class Insecta; order Dermaptera; family Anisolabididae; genus Euborellia; species Euborellia annulipes. Next base: position 27,647 of record JAKCPI010001420.1, read on the forward strand.
CTCAGCTGCTATTTCAAGAGCAGATGGTCCACCGGGACCGATAGTTTCTTTTCCCTAAAAAGAATTTATAAGATTAATAATAAAATCTGAAAGATTTGAAATTATTTTAACTGACCTCTCTCGGGCTGTGGGGACTCTGATGATGAGCAACGCTAAGACCTTCGTAACCCGAGGAAGGACTACCAGCCGGGCCTCTGGGGATGTATAGAGCTTTGATTTCCTTTTGTACATCTTGATAAAATGCAGCTTCCCAAAACTGTTGATTCTGCCAAACACTATGCTCCTGGAATTATTAAAACAAATTATTTATTGAACGAGATTGATTAGAAACAATGAATTTTTTAATGAAAAATATAATTTTATTTAGCCTCCGGGCCTTGGTGTAGTGGTTAACATAACTGATTTTTGAATTTTAATCAAAATTGTTGGAGCGGATTTCGAGAAAATCGAAAAAAAGTGAAAAAGTGCATTAGTAAAGCACCTCTAGTACTCTTTGGTCGATTTTGTTGAAAAGCTTCGTGTCAAGTGTCAGGGGGGTACCTAACTTAAATATAAAATTTCAACTTCCTAGCTCTTTTCGTTGTTGAGATATTTTGTTCACAGACACACAGACAGACCTTGTCGCGAAAACCTCTTTTTTGGATTCAGGAGACCCCATCCATCAAAATCTCGACATAGAATTTTTGACATGAATCCAATACTTTCTCTATATATATTAATATTTAGATATAAAATAGAAAGTAAAGATTGAAAGAAAAATATCTTTGAAATAAATGGTTGCTTGATTATTCTAAATGAGATGGGAACAAGAAAAATTTGACACATGACTATAATGTTATATAGAATCAGAGATTTACCTGTATACAAGTATAGGCGAATTGAATGACCCCAGTGCAGAGTTTCCTACAGAATGCCGTAGCAAGTGGTAAGAGTGCAGCAGCTACACCATGTTCGTCCAATGGAGAATCATCTTGAAGTGCACAATTCATTAAACGAATAACCAGATCGAATTGTTGATGTTCGAGCATAGCTTTATTGCCAAGAACTCGTTGGCCAAGTTCAGCACATAGAGCCAGTCGTGCCACTCGAGCTTTGAGAGCTCTAACAACAGCTGGAAAACTTTTCCGGGCCTCTGAGATTTTATTCTCAAAAATACATTGGATGCAATTACGAAGTACTTCAAGACGCCGGGCGGAATTGCCACCAGCCCCGGCGAGGACAACGGCATTGCTTGTAGCACTAGAACCCAAGTGGCCACCGGAAGGAACGATACGAGGTTGGGCAGGCCTTGGAGAGGACAACCTACAATAAACATTATTATGATAGAAATTAACCAATTCAATCGCTTTTTATATATAGAGATAAATATAAAATAATAGTCGCCTGCTTCCCTTCGAGAAAATTCTTTTGCTATTAAAAAAATATTTTTTTACAAAAATTAAAAAAAAAAAAACGGTCATTCCCCAATCATACTGCAAATAATAAAAAAAAAGAAAAGAAAATTCATGTCAAAACACCACGAACTACTAAGAAATTGAGAAAAAAGACACGTATTCTTTGAAGGAATCAGGATGTCACAGCGACTCTTGATGATGTTAATATATATATAAATTAAAAAATAATTTTTAATTTATTAATTTTTATTTTCAGAGTGATGGCCAACCAATATACAAGAAGGTTTCAATCATCAACGGACCATCATCAGGGTATGGAAAGCGAAATTAATCACAATAATTTTGTATATAATATACATATGTGTCCACAAACATTGGTTTTAAAATGAATTTCCTATATAATATTTTGTCATTTATTAAAATTGTTAATTATTTTTGCATTTCGAATAAAGTGCTAGTCTGTTGTATAATGAGTATTTAAAAAAAAATACTCATTATATAATGACAAAATATTATAAGAAATTTATTTTAAAGCCAATAGACGAATGTTTGTGAACACAAATGTATATTATATAAAAAATTATTGTGATTAATTTCGCTTCCCAGGCCCTGATGATGGTGCATTGATGATTGAAACCTTCTTGTACATTGGTTTGCCAGCACTCTGAAAATAAAAATTAATAAATTAAAAATTATTTTTTAATTATATATATATATTAACACTCACCTTCATCAAGAGTCGCTGTGACATCCTGATTCCTTCAATCAATTAAAAAAAAGATATATTGACTGTTTCCTTATGACACTCAGGCACAGCGGTCGCCAAACTTTCTGAATTTACCAATCATTAATTTAAAATGTAGGTGATATCTTTCTTCCTTTGTTTGCGTACACTTTAACATTACAAAGCATTGATTGAATTGAAAAAAGGCTCAGATTGGCGATCGCTGTTCTGACGTGTGCTATTTCAACTCCTATTAGTCAATAAATAAATATTTGTGAAATTGACTCATTAGGACTGAAAGCAGATATTGAGACCATTGTTCAAATCCAAATTTTTGAGAAAAGATATACAATAAATTAACTATAGTTAATTTACTATGTATTTATTCTCTTTTGTTGTTACAAAAACCTGTTTGATTTCGGTGTACGCTACTGGAACTGAGGTTTTTATAACAAAAATATATATATATATATATATATTTAGTATAATTAAACGTCTGTGTTCCCGCGACTGATATACTGATAAAATTTCTCGGATGAAGTCACTTTGAGATTTATATCTCAACAACCACCTTACTATAATTAATCAATATCTTTTTATATTCTCAAAAACTTAAGACTGCCTTTGGTCCTTCTATCACCGTTTAAAAAAATATTATTTACTAAAAATACATAAAATGTGTTCTTTTCCGATTATTCACTATTTTGAAGAAAAAATAAACCCTTGGGTGGATCTAGTAACTTATAAAAAAAAGTTTTTTTATCTTGTTCTAGTTTTAGGCACAAAAATTGTGCTTTTCATCAAGACAAAAAAACTTTCTTATTCCTCTAAACAAACAACAAAATCATGCCTATTTTCATGCTCTTAAATTATTTTTTTATACAATCAAAATTGCTGTTATAACGAGTATGAAATGAAGAAAATATCTATAAAAAAATGCAGTACAAAGTGGTCGCATTCAACTTTTCCTAGATATATAAATTCATTAATTCTTCAGTCAGTCATTCTACAAAAATGGGTTAACATTTGGGGTCGAATTTGAAATGCACAATTTGTAACTTGTATCAATTGTTTGTAATGATTTTGATAGACAATAAGTAATTTATTGTATCCATATAGTAACACTCAGATTTTTTGATTTTTTTTTGTATTAATATATAAGATTATCATTAGCTTTACGGTTGAAAACCTCTAAGGGACTGACGTTTTTTATATAAAACACAAAAAATCTGGTAATTGATATGAAATACATTTTTTTCTTTTATATATTAAATAAAGAAAAAAAAGTAAAAAATAATGTAAATTTATTTAAAATCAAAATTTATGAATTAACAACGCTTAATAAAGTATCTTTGGTTATATCGATATGGATAATAAGGATATAAAAATATTTAAAATAAATTTGCATTTAAATGTTCACTTTTTGAGCTGGCCCATGCCAGGGGACTGACATTTTAGGGTTAAAAAGACGAATATTTTCATTAAATTTTTTTAAATTTCTATCACGCGTGCCCAAAAATTGTTAACTTTTTCTATTAACTGATGTTTAAAAAAAAGTCAATATGTTTGGTAGTCACTGAATTATTTGTAATTACGCGAAGTTAACCCATTTTTGTAGAATGATGTATAAAAATTAATTTTTAAGTGATTACTAAAATAATTTTGATATGAATGAAAAGCGCAACAAAAACGGTCAATTTGGATTTTTTTTTATTTTTGTTTTTCTTGAATGGATATAATCTCAGCTTCTTCTAATGAGGCGTTTTTAAAAAAATCATTTAATCTCGATGGTTAAAATCCTTACATTCAATTTGCCTTTCATTTATATCAAATATTCAGTCACTAACTAAAAATAATTTTTACTTTTTCATGACCTTTCTCGTTATAACCGATTGTGACGATATACCAGCATATTATTATTATCCCCTGTTTAATTCAAAGCAAAGCACAAATCTATTAATTTATTTAAAATTTTAATATTAAATAGTAACGTCTAATCGCATGCAAAATAATTGATTGAATTTCAACCATTTTTTTAAATTAGCTAGAAAGAAGAAACAAATCAATTGAAGAAGACTTAGAAGAAGAACTAGAAGAAGAAACATGCGCGTGTCGCAAATAATATCATGAGCAGTAGCGTAGCCGGGATTTTTTCTTCCCCCCCAAAGTTTTAACCCCCCCCTTTTCAAAAAAATTTAAGGGGGGAAAATTTTTTTTAATAAAATAATAATTAAAAAAAAAAAAAAAAAAAAAAATTTTTTTTTTTTTTTAAATAAAAAAATATTTAAATTTAAAAAATAAAAAATATTTGTTTTTTTTATTTTTTTTAATTTTTTTTTTTTTTTTTTAATTTTTGAGAATATAAAAAATAATAAAAAAAAAAAAAAAAAAAAAAAAAAAAAAAAAAAATATTTTTTGTTTTTTTTTTTGGGGGGGGGGGGGGGGGGGCGCCCCCCCCCCCCCCCCCCCCCATCATGAGCATAGGATGAAAAAATTCATCGATTTTTTTTTTCACAAACACTGCTAGAATGGAGAAATATTCTTACCAATTCAACTCAGTGCCGCTAGCGTGGCTATTAAAAAAGAAAAAAATAAGAAAATTTAGTAGAGTGAAATATCGACTATAAAAATTTGAATGATTTATCTATAGAATAATATCTAGAAAGAATTATTATTATAGAGATAGAAAAGAGAATAATAATAGAGTAAGTACATGGCTTTGATGTTGTTCTTGGCGAGGCCTTCATCAAGGATTGCTTGCACTTGGGCTGAGTCGATCATTGGTAGAGGAGGCTGATGGATTCGAGCAGATGCCCCTTCTGGAGGCTTTAGTAGCTTTTGTACGTATGGTTGTGGATTTGGATTCTCATTAAGATATAGTTGTTGAGCAAGTTCCTAAAAAAAGAAAAAAACGGGATAGAATAATAATAATAATAATAAAGTTTATTGATCATGGTATAATACATTATAATAGCATTTAATATGTATATTCTCATTTTTCCATTGAAATCTTCTGAAGACCACTTTACTCTTGTACAGTGAGGGACAATATTAAGTCCCACCCAGGCGTTTTTTACTTGTGATTATTTCTTTGTTTTTATAAAAGAAAATGAAAATCTTTATTGGAAATTTTCTAGGTTTGAACCATGGAAGTTCCCATTAAAAAATATATAGAGATATAATAATTTTTAAAAAACAATGAAATAATCACAAGTAGAAAACACATGGGTGGGACTTAATATTGACCCTCACTGTACTTCATAGGAAAGATAAGAGAAATGGTTGCTATGGTAACAAAATGTGACAAGCACAGAAAACAACTTTCGATTACCGAAGGTAAGAGAACCAGTGCGACCAGGTCACACCAGATTTTTTATAGAGATTTTTTATAAGAAAAAAGTCCACAGTTCTTAATAAAGCAGACACATTCTTGAAAACATTTCTTAGCAATAATAAGCTTTAAATTAGCTCTTACTTCCTCTTTAAAGTATAAATCAGGAATTCTCAACAGTCAATTAAGAGACCAATTGAGTAGCTAAACCACCCCTGAAGAATACCATATAGGGTATAAATTATAGAAATTATAAATATTACCTGGATATGTAAAAGAATAAGTCGAGAATCGCGTTGTTCCAAACGCATCTGTTCTGGGAGGGCGCTATAGAGTTCATCCCACAAATCGCAAGTACGCCAAGGTGGTCCTCTTTCAGCCACAAATCCAGTGAAGAACATACAATCAAGAACACGCCGAGTGAATTCACATTCGCTTAATCCTCGTTCACCCAAAAAGGCGGCCTTGAAAATAGAAACAAATTCAAAGATTACAAAAAAAAAATTATTATTTTTTAAATAAATTATTGATTATTGAATTATTGATACATTTAATGCGAAAGGCGTCGATTTAAACTTGTGTTAACTTTTGTCATACATATTTGTCCCATTGAACATAGGTCTTGATGAAAGGCGCGACTTGCTTCCGAAAAGTCGGCAATCGAAATAAAAAATTGGATAAAGATTGATTAAATTTTTGTCCTATTTCTTTCCTGGCTGGCATCCTACTCATATTTGTAAATTATTGATGTTTTTTTTTATAAAGTTTAAACCTTAAAAGTAGAATTTTAAACGAAACTTTTAGTTTAGTCCAGTAAATTAACAATTGAAATACACATAAAATAGTAGATTTATTCTTGGACTGTAGAAAGTGTTAATTCAATGTCTATGCGCAATTAGACTTGTTTTACAAGTCTAATTGCGCATGCTTGTCAGCCAAGCCATAATACTCTAAAAAATAAATCAAAATAATTTTTGAAAAATTGTTTTGTCTTCATTGAATTAACACCTTCTACAGTCCAAGAATAAATCTACTATTTTATGTGTATTTCAATTCTTAAAAGTAGAAAAAAAATTGTTTTTTGCCATTATTCATTTAATTGTTTATGTGAAATAAACTAAATCATTCGGAATTTTTTAAGAATGCTAGTTTTAAACATTCTATCGATATACTAGAATATGATGCTTTTAGTTTTCTATAATTAACACAATCCAAATATTTATATTTCACATTTTTAGTGAGTTATTTTAGAAGAGGGAATAAAATCCAAAATATTGAATTTTGTTTCATTAGATATATATATATATATATATATATATATATAATAGTATAAACAAGTGGCTATTATTAAAGAATAATGAAAAGGCTTAGCATAAAATAATGCGTCTTTGGATATTTAAAATAAATATATATATACTATTTGACCGATAATTTTTAAATAAATCATCTAAGCTTATTTTAAAATTTTCTTAATTAATATGTGATTAATAAATAAATATAAAATTTATGTTTAGTTATTTTTAGACTCATACTATATGAAATTTATTTGTTTATTTCAATAAAAACCCCTAGTCAAAATTGGATTAAAACCAGGCCGGTTAAAACCGGTTTTCACCTAACCGAACCACTCAGTTATTAAATTATTATTATGCCCTCGGGGCGTGGCGGGGGGGGTGGGGGGGTCCCTAACTGTGGGTGGCGGGGGGGGGGAATAGGTTCGAAAGTGGTGGTGGAAAAGACTGTGTGAATGTGTGTGTGAGTGTGAGTGTGAATGAAAAAAAAGGGGGGGGTTTTTTTTTAAAAAAATTATTATTATTTTATTAATTAAACTTACTTTATGAAAAGTGATCACTGGTTTCGGGTGTATTCTAATAATAGTTAAACAAGTTCGGTATCCATGTAAAAGTTGGGCAAATGACCTCATAAGTACTGCCCTAAGTTCTTTGTCAAGCATCGCTGGTGACCGTTGAGGCTGTAGTATTGGAGGCGGAAATGCAAAATCGGCCGATGATAGTTCGGGTTGTAAAACGGATGTAAGAGCATCTCTTGTGATGGTTAGAATCGGTTCAGGTAGAAGAGATACGAGACCTGCCCCATCAGGCACTGATATGGCACCACCATCTAAATCAGCAACGATTACATCTACCTGTAAAAAATCATATTGAAATCAATTACTTCTTTCAAACTCATTATAAAATTTTGTTTAAAAAATAATTATCTCTCTTAATTTTTAGTCGTCAATTTTGCTTAATCATGCCATGTTTGTGACGTATTTTGCATGAACTGAATGGGGTTTGACAAAAAACTGAAATTTGCCTCCGGCAGGGTTTTTAATGGACGCTGGCCCCCAACAAATATAAACCTCACATTTAAGGGGCTTAAGGAGGGCACATTGAATCTTTAGTCCAAAAGTACTGAGGCATTTTAAAGTATTTTTTTTAATGATTTAACACGATTATTTTAGTGTGAACCAGTATTATGTATTAAAATCTCGTGGTCACTTGGTAGATATATTCTTGGTTTAAAAATAAAAATAAAGAAAAATATAAATATATAAATTATAATTGTCATCTTTTTTAAACCAAGAATATATCTACCAAGTGCATGAAATTTTAATGATTTAAATTCATGAGCATTTTACATAATAGAAGGCTTTTTTTTTTAATTTTAAAAATGTAAAAATCATTAATATCCAACCCATAATAATTGAATAAATTGGCGACAAAGTCAAAAATAAATTTCGTATTTACGGTATTTAAAAATTAACGGTTAAATAGTTCATTGTAAAAGAATGCAGGTTAGTCTAACAACGGCATTATCAAATCACTTATAAGCCTATATTTATATATTTTTATGCTGTTATAAATGAAGCGGCGTAACTAGGGCGGGAGGAGGGGGGGGGGGGGGGGGACAAAGCCCAACTGGGGCTCCGTTTTAGCTCGAGTTTTTTTTTTTAGTAGGCTATACTAATATCATTTGACCTTTTTTTTAGTATTCGAAACTCGATCGAGCATTTTTTTTTTGTAATTTTTCTCCAGATTTGTGATATAAAATGAATTTATTTTGAAATTTCAAAAAAAAGCCGGAGAATTAGGTAAAAAGTCGGATGCGCTAGGGCGCCTATGTCGGTATCGAGGGGCGCCAAAGGCTTGATCCGCTTGGGGCGGGGGAGGGGGGGGGGCGAGCGCCCCCTTCGTCCCTACCTGGATACGCTACTGTATAAATGATATATAATATATAATATTTATAAACTATTCAAGATCAACGAAAATCAAACAAATATATGAGATTAAATATATGTTGGCAAATTTTCGAAATAGTTGGGCTTTTTGGCACCATCTTATCGGCAAAAACATGCGAACAACTTTGACTCCCGAAGCGTTAAGCGCCTTCAATTTATTCTCTAAATTTTGATTTTTTTAGGGGAACAAAATTTGTTAACATTAAGGGCCTTTGCAGGCCTTTCTTCCCCACCCCTTCTTGGGCCATATTTTAATCACCCTTGTATAAATGTATAAAAGAAAATTAGGGTGGGAGAAAAGCGTGGGGGGCGGGGAAGATGGGGGAAGAAAACGGGAAGTGGGGGTGAAAGCTGGAAAAAAGGAAAGGTGAAATATTTAAAATAAAATAAAGAAATTAGAAAATATTATTACTTACAAGATCTGGAATTTTATGTTTCTGTGAAGAATGAACTCCCATAAGAAATGGCGTAGGCGTTGATAAAACCTCGAGAAGACCCGATGGAAGTAATGGAATATATACATGAGAATATTGAAAGGGATAAAGAAGTGCTGTTATTGCACGACAAGCTTCAGCTAAACGAGAATAGCTTGCAGAATGAAATAAAATTTTATGTTCAGTCAAAGCTGCACAAAATAACACTATTACATTACTTATGCCTGAAAAAAAAATTAGGAATAAAAATAGTTTATATTCATTTGTTATAAATGATTTTGTTTGAAAAAAGACTCACCAAGTTGATGGAAAAGTAAACTAACAGCTGTGTGCGTCACTGGAAGGGATGCACTCAGTGGAGGTTGTAGAGCTTGTCTATCTCCTGCTCCAATGCTAAAACGAACCTGAGGTCCTCCTGGAGCTGGTACTTGAATACATCCCAGAATATTACCGACTAAATTCTCTAATGGAACTGAGAGACTCTCAACGTAGACGGTATAGATAATTCCTAAGCAATTCTAAAAAATGACATAATATTAAAAGAAAAGATCAGGAGACAAGTGATCGAAAATATTTTAAATAATGAAATTTATTAAGAGATAAAATTAAATAATAAAGTAAACTCATAAAAAATATAAATACTGTACAACGTTTCGACTGCTTATTCTGCAGTCGTTTTCAAGAACTGTGCATTTGTTTTGAATCATGCGAACTAACCTCTAAGGGGCCGTTACGTGCATTTTATAATCAAAGACGTCAGCGCCATCTACAGCCATTTCTATGAAGCTAGATACAAATTATCGCACCACACCTTTAAATGAAGTTGGGAGACACAATCATCAAAGCAAGTGTTACATAAAATGAGTGTAGATGGCGCTGAAGTACGTGTCTAACTTACTGTAGATGGCGCTGACGCCGTTTATAAAATGCATGTAACGGACCTTAGATGTTAGTTCACTTTGGTCGGAGCAAGTGCACAGTACTTGAAAATGACTGCAGAATAAGCAGTTAAGCAGTAGAAACGTTGTACAGTATTTATATATTTTTAATAATACAGTGCTTGATTAAGAGTGATGCATGGGCGTATCAGGAGGGAGGCAGGGGGGGGGGGGCAGCTGCCCCCTTTCAAACTTGAAATTAATATAAAAAAATAATAATATAAATAAAAAACTGAAAAATTCACGCATTCTGAGAGAAGATAAAAACTACTAATTACGCCATCCCTTATCTCCTATATTGTGGCATGTAATAAAATAATAAAATGTATATTAGAAAAGTTGCCTCCCTTTTCTTTCGTTGTGAGCTGGATACACCCACGGAACTATGATATCATTTATAATGAATTTTTTATATTGAAGAAAAAAAATTAAAGTCTATTAATATTTGATAAGTTTGAAAATTTTTGCTGATAAATTTTAATTTGTCTAAAAAGAATTTTTGTTATGTCAACATATATCAATACATGTATTTATAAAAGGAAAAGGATCTATTAATTTTAAAATTTCATTATAAACAAATATTTATCAATCTAATGAAAAGAGATGAAATTGATTTATTATAATAAATCTGCTGAGAATGTAAATCGTTGACTTACCCTGAAGGTTTCTATATAATCTAATCTTGAGACAAGAACCAGACATTTTGGCGCATACATTATACTATGATGTGTAATATTAGGTAAAGATCTGCTTAGATTTCTTGGATTTGAACTATCACCTTCAACAGTGTCTTCTTCCTATTGATTTAATAAAAAATATATTATTAATGAAAAATTATTTGGCTCTCGAGTTCAGAATAGTAGTATAAATAGGGTTAACAAACGTCTCGGGATTGCCGGTACAGTCGGTGTTTTAAACACTTATCCCAATGTTCTGACCGCTTGTTAAATATGACTAGGGTCTCCTGGATCTGCATAAATATCAGTGACGGCACTACAGGGGGGCTAGGGAGGGTAAGCCCCCCCCCCGACAATGGCCCTATGGATGCCCCCCAAATTTTTTTTATACTAAAGCAGTGGTTCCCAACCTTTTTTGGCCCATCGCCCCTTTCTGGAGGTTGTCTAACACCTATCGCCCCCTTTTCATTCAATTTTTCGACTAATAGCAAAAAATTAATATATTTTGTATAGGAAAATTTTCACGGCGCCCCAAGAGAACAGCCGCGGCGCACAGTTGGGGAAAAGAATGGTATATCTGCTGTACATACATAAAAATTTACGTGGTCCAAATTGAATCAAATTCATGGATTCTGTGATCTGCATCTGCACTTACGTACAAAATGTGATTTAAAATTTTTAACAAAAGTTTAAAGTTAAAAATGAATCAAGTTTCTCAGAAAACGTTTTCTTTGCAAAATGAATAAATACAACAGCTGCAGAAATAGTGACCAAAACGTTGAAATTTTTTAAATAAATTGTATCATTAATTACTAACTAAAATAAACAACAATCAATGGCAAAAATTTATTTAAAAAAATACTCCTGACCCTAGGTAGTAGTAGGCAAGATTTTCATTCTTTATCTCTACCCAAACTTCTAAAAATTTAAAAATAATTTTATTTTTATGAAGAATAATAACAGATCTTTTTCAGTCAATCTTTATTTAATGAAAACAAAAGTGACGTTTCGATTCTAGATGGGAATTATCTTCAGACTATTTTATTTTTATGATAATATTTTGTCCTCTTCTATCCTGACCATCCTCTAAATAGGAGATTTTTCTCTTTGATTTTTTGTTCTTTTAAATTTTAGTAAACTAATAACTTTTCTCCCTTTGAATACTCATCGCCCCCCAATCGCCCCCCGCTTATTTATCGCCCCCCCGAAAACCCAAATCGCCCACTTGGGGGCGATCGCCCCCAGGTTGGGAATCACTGTACTAAAGTAAGAAAAAAAGAGCAGTTGTAGCTAGATTTATTTTGTTTATTAGGCACTTCAAACCGACGTTTCGGCCAGATTTAAATTAAGATCATTTTGTCAAAGTGTGTCAACAAAACCCCTCAATCGAATGGTGCAATTAACTAAAAGATTTTTGCCATTAAATAAGGAACAAAGGCCATGTGTGCCAAGGTTAGATTTTTTTTTTTGTTTTTCTTTTGATATAGCCTATACGTTATGTCTATAATATTGTCAGCCCCTCCCCCCTGTTGGTAAGTTTGCCACCATTTCTTAACTCAATCCCACTGAGAATAAGCTGGCGCCGTCACTGATAAATATTTTTTTTTTTAATTTATTTGAGATCTTTTTCGTCAACGGAGGCCATTTAGACTATTTATTTCAATTTATGGTAGAAAATTAAATTGAAATAAATTGTCGCATGAGACGGGATACGAGCCCGCGACCCTTGGTACAGTTAATGATTTATAAAAAAAATGAGTGATATTTTAAGTTCAACTACAAGATGGATCATAAGTTTGATCATGTAAACATCGAATCCCTAAGAATACAAATTTTTCTTTTCAAACCATGGGGGATTTTTTTATTAAAAAAAACTTTTTTTAAATAAAAACTTCAATTTACCTCGTCTACTGGTTTACTTGGTGTAATAGATATAGTTTCATTGAAACAAAGACAGGCGCAAAAATGTCTAGTAGCATCCATATTTGTTAAGACCGAAACGTAAAACCTGGGCTCTTGTCTTTCTGTAGAAAGAGCCCATCCTTGTGGCTGGCAAAACTAAAAAAAAAGCAATGACAGTTAATACAATATGCATGGTAATATAATATGTAATATGATACAAATGATATAAGTGTTTAGGAAGAATCAATTGAAATATTAATTTAACATTCCAATTTCATCCAAGTTTTTTGTCATGGAAAATTATCTTTAATTTTAACTGAAAAATATTGTTAATCTATTATTCATTTCCTTTACTAAATTGATAAAAAAAAGGGATAAACTTTTATTTTTTGCAGATGTGATATATATAAATAATAAAGCAAAATAAATGATAATTTAGTATATATATATATATATATATATATATGCGAAGATAAGTTTTCTCGGGTTGAGTCGCGTGTGATGTGGAGATTTACTCGACGTTTCGGCTCTCCTTTTGGAGCCATTTTCAAGAGTATGGAATTAGGTGGGAATTGTTGGGGTGGATTGTTTACGGGGTCGCAGTCTTGCTGGTCCCCAGGTCAATTTGGATGCCTCAGAGGCTTGGTTTGGTCTCTGAGAGCAGGAGGAAGGTTGAGTGTGTGTAATTGCGTTTGTGTTCGGTTTGGGTTGACTACGGGGCCTCAGTCTGCCTCCCCAAGTCGATGTGTTATTGGTTTGGTTAGTGGATGTGTTAGGAGATTGGGTTTGTTTCTGAGATTTGGATTGGGTGTGTGTATGTGTGATCGTGTCTGTGTTTGATTTAGGTTGACTTTGGGGCCTCAATCTGCCTACTCCCCAGTCGATGTATTGCCGGATGTTTCCGAGGCTTGTGTTTGTCTTTGAGATGTGTTGGGTTGTGTGGTGGCGGTTTGCGTGTTGATGGTCGAAGTGATTTGTGTTTTGGTTTGTCTTACTGCTGTGGCGCTCGAGGTCTTGAATGCTCGCTGACTATCTGACGACTGAGCCTTCTCGGTTGGGTTTGCTGCTTTTATACCTGAGTTAATTGGGGTACTAATGGTCATTCCTTTGTTGTTGCCTGACCCATTTTTAGAGCTAATTGGTTTCGGAGTGGTAATCCCTTTTTGAATCATAATGGACTGCTTAATTAGTGTGGTGGAAGGGGACCCTTTGTTAGGTTTAATGACCTTGCTAATGGAGGTCCCTTTGTTAGTACTAATCCCTTTTTTAATGTTAGTTTTGATAATTGATTGGTTAACGGGTGTGTGTGGAATGCGAGGTGTTTGATCCTTGTCTTTGACCTGCCTGGGTGGTCTTTTTCTCAGCGTTGGAATTAGAGGTTTCCATGTGGACGGGAAGTTAAGGGCATCGTCTCTTTTGTTTAGACATTCTGGCCTTTTGTGGATTTCTATGGCTTCTCGTGTGATGCGGGTGTGGAAGTTGTCTATTGATTCTATTGTTTTGCTTTGGTCGAAGTTCATGGTATGGCCAGTTTCATTGTGGTGTTTAACGATGGCTGATTGCGGGTCGAGTTTCCTTAGTGCTATTTTGTGTTCATAAATTCTAAAATTGATTCGTCTGTTGGTTTGACCTATGTATGACCGGTGACATTCTGCACAAGGTATTTCATAGACCCCGGGGGATTCATTCGGAATGGTGTCTTTCGGGTTTCTTATTAGGTTTGATAGTTTTTGGTGTGTGGTGAAAATGGGTTTTATGTCTTTCTTTTGGAGAATGCGGCCAATTTTATCTGTTATGCCTTTTATGTATGGGAGGAATGCCTTGTGTGTGTTTGGGTCTTCAAGTTCCCTTGTAGTTTGTGTTGGTGGTTTTGGTTTTCCCGCATTGTGTATGTGTTTAAGTACCTGGTGTTTGTTGTAACCATTTTGGGTTAGTGCTTCGGTTAGTTTATGTATTTCTTTTTGTCTGTTTTGGTTGTCGGTTAGTCTGAGAGAACGTGTTACGAGGGTACGGATTACTGAGTTTAATTGTGCTGGGTGGTGGTGGGAATCGGCCTTTAGATACCGATTTGTGTGGGTTGGTTTTCTGTATACTGTGTGTGAGAAACCTTTGCTTAAGTTTTTGGTGATAAGGACGTCTAAGAATGGAAGTGAGAGGTCTTTCTCGATTTCTAATGTGAACTGGATCTGGGGATGTATGCTGTTGAGATGGTTTAGGAAGTTGTCCAGGTGGTTTTTGCCATGTGGCCAGATGACGAATGTGTCGTCTACGTATCGTAACCAGCAGGTGGGTTTGTGTTGAGCGGTGTTTAAGGCTTTGGTTTCGAAGTCTTCCATGAAAATATTGGCCAAGACCGGTGAGAGAGGAGAGCCCATTGGTGCTCCTTGGACCTGTTTGTAGAGTTGGTTGTTGAAAGTGAAGTACGTGTTTGAGGTGCAGTGTTTGATTAGTGAGATGGTTTCTGGTGAGATTCTGTGTTTTGTTTTTAGAATGTTTAAAGTTTCGTTGATCGGGATCTTGGTGAATAGGGATACAATGTCAAAACTGACCATCATGACATGACCAACAATCCACCCCAACAATTCCCACCTAATTCCATACTCTTGAAAATGGCTCCAAAAGGAGAGCCGAAACGTCGAGTAAATCTCTCCACATCACACGCGACTCAACCCGAGAAAACTTATCTTCGCATACATCCAGTCGCGGAAACCTTCCAGAACATTGAATATATATATATATATATATATAGTGTATATACATATATATATTAAATTAACCGGGACTTGGTGGAAAGAAACTCAAGAAAAAATTGATTAAATTATAATATAAAAAAAGGACAGAAGTTAATTTTGATGACGAGGGAAGCAACTTTCTTGAAGTAAAATGAAATCACGAAATTTTTCATTCCAAAATGTTAATCTGGATATCTATATTTTTGGGCGAGTGAAATGAACAATTTAACAAGTCTTTTTTTTTTAAGGGAGAGGGTTGGTATTTAATATCAGTCAAAGATATGCTGACATTGACATGACGCATACATATTGACATTTCCGGCTTTGAAAATGGACTTAATCAGTACTAACAGAAATGTCAGAAAAATTCATTTTTCTAGATTGTAATGTGTTTAGGGTTTTAATTTAGAGTATTCAATCCTTAAACAAATTTTAATATTTATCAGGTGTATTTTTAACAGGTGGCTACACATAATCAAGCTTAAATTACACAAATGCCAAACTTTTTTTCATATAAGTTAAAATGATCATTATTCAATTTTTACATAAAAAAATAATAATAAAATGTAAATAATCTAAATGAAAATTGACCTGATGATAGTAAATATATGGCTGAAATAATAAAAAAATAAAAAAAGGCACAGGTGGCTACATAAATAAATACTTTGGATTAGTCTGTTAATAAAATTAAAAAATATTGCAATACAAAAAAAGAAGTAGAGTCCTTATTAAATTATATCGTTCTCAAAAGAAAAGAAAAAGCCCGCGACCTAACTATTTGATTCATGTGTAATATTTATAATGATTATTTTTTTAATTTTAAAATTAATAAAAAAAAAAAAACTAAAGAGGTATAGTTAAAAAAAGTTATCTTATATATGTATTCCTTAAATAGATAATTTTCTAATAAAATATCCTTCATTGTTTTAAATAATAAACAGGTGAAAGTATTTTATAAAAAAATAAAAGAAATTAAAATATATTGAAATGACGATTACCCATTCAATTCCTTCAGTAAAGGCTGTGTCTTCCCAATCTTTTTCTGGAAATCTTTGTAATACAATGCCATTGTGAGGTCCATTTCCTATAATAACAAATTATGATTTTTAATTTTATTGATGATAAAATGATAAATTTCATTTGATTAGTTTAATATCAGTTACTTACTGTCTTTCTTTTCATGATCATAACCTACTATGACAAAATAATCAGCCAACCGTGACATTGCAATTATCGATAAATAAATTCATTTATTCATTTGAGGAATAGAAAATGGTCTATAAAAAAGACTAAATTCTTCATAATTAATAAAAGAAAAAGGGAATTATCTATATAAACCGCTGGTGGTCGACTTTGGCTGTCTCCAGGCCCCTTGCTCTAATGCCAACTGATCAGAGTGGAAATTTGCTATGAGAAGAGAAAAATTAAAAATTATTCACTTTCTTTTAAACAATTATAAAAGTTTTTTTTTTAATTTTTATAAAATTATTATTAATAATAATTTTTTTTTGTTTATTTTTTTAATATAAAAATTTTTTGTTAAAATTTTCGAGGACATTAAAGCCACACCCTTGGTATTTCTCTCAAAAATTATTAAATCATATTTTAAAATAAGAAATCACATAATATCTATTAAGATAGAATTAAAGAAATAAAATAAATGATAAACTATATGGCTAGTAATTATTAATAAAAGAAAATTTAAAATTGTATGAGATACCCCTATATAAAAATAAATTATTAATTAATTTCATTTGTATATATATATATATATTGTCTTTAACATCTTTGATTAGTAATTAATTAAATATATACGATACCCATTATCCAACCATATTTATTTATATGAAATATGAATAAATTTTTAGGTGAGGGGTCGACAGAATACAAAGACCCTTGGATTCATTGATAACAGGCAACAAATATAACCTAAAAATTTTATATTTGAAAATTTCCCATTGTTTAAACTAATGACGTGCCATTGAGTCCCCTTCCGGTCTTAATTTCTCTAAATTATATTGGTTAACAATTAATTTAGAAAAATTGAGACGAGTTATTAATGGCCTCAGGTGTTTATTTAGAAAATATAAAAATTTAAAAAAGATCGTGGCGCTTGTAGGGGGAGGGGCACATGCCCCCTGATTCCCAAAATGACGCCTCTGGATGCCCCAGGGCCGGAACAAGGAGATTTTTTAGGGGATGCAAAATTTAATTTGCCGCCCCCTTCTTAAAATTTTCTATACAAAATTCATATTATTTTACCTTTTTTTAGTAAATCTTTTTTTAATTGCCGCCCCCTAATATCTGCAGCCCGGGGCACATGCCCCCACTGCCCCCCTCTAGATCCGGCCCTGGGATGTCCCCCCACTGGTCCACGGCGAATTTTGTGGACTTCTTTCAGATAATAAAAAATTTTTGGGGGTGTCGATGAAAAATAAAAAATATTCCAAAGTCTTTAAAAAGAGATATATAAAATTGTATCACAAAAAAATAGGGTCTAGAAACAGTGAGGGGCAATGGCATTTTTCTCCCCCTCCCCATGTTTTGTTTCTCTATTGATATAGCCTACATGAATATTTTCCCTCACCCCCCCCCCCCACAAGGGCAAATTTGAGTAAATTTTAAGAAAAAAAAATTTGCCCCCTCCAAGAAAAAGTTTAAATGACGCCAATGATGCCTCTCTCCCCACTTAGAATAAGCTGGCACCGCAACTGTCTAGAAAAAACGTCAAATGAAATTCAATCTAGGAAAAGAGCTACAAAAATTTAATATTGAAAAAAGTTTTGATAAAAAGATTTCTAAATATTATTTATATTCATACCCAGTGGGCGTATATAGAAATTTTTCTCGGGGGCCCGCCCCCAAAAAATTTTTTGACGAAACAAATTTTTCCCGCAGGGCGGCAAAATTTTTTACCCTGCCATGAAAATCATTTTACTTTTTTTTAGGGACACAAAATATTTTCCGCCCTTCAAAAAATTTTTTTATGGAGGAGGGAGGATTTTTTTTCATTTTATTTTCCCATGAGAGTGGATGAGAATAGAAAATTTTTGTGAGAAATAATAATTTTAATATCCCCATTCACTTCCAGGCCAATTGAATTTTTAAGTCTTTTTAATGAACTTTGTTTAAAGGATGGTTGGGATGATGATCGCCTACACCCCCCCCCCCCCCTCTCTCATTATCTAAAATTTCAGCTTACGGTCTTGCAACTATGGATTGTCACCCAAAAACCCTCCACCGTACAAATGGCGATGTTTCTAATTATAAAATATATATTCTATTTCAAATAAATTAGATTTTAACGAGAAAGTAAAAATTATTTAATTAAATTTTATCATCGCCTCAATAGAAAGGATATTCTTATCTAAAGCCCTCTATTCAAACTTGCGATAAGATTTTTTTCTATATTTATTGAAGTAACAAATTTTTAATTCTTAAATTTACATTAAGTACAAAGTTCAATGTCGATATTGTTAATTGCAATCTTTAATTATAGTCTATACATTTCATGTAATTAGAAAGAATGCATCCCAAGACTGTTGATCAATGAATGGATTTAATGTTGGCATTCAAGAGCGCGAGATAATTAAATTATAAATAAGCAACGCATTTATATTTAGGACTGGAAACAGACAAGCGAATATAAAAGCAACTCATTAATATTCGAACTGTTAATAATCTTCTAGTTGATATTTAAGTAAAATGTCCTTGACTGTAAATAATTACTAGTAATATATAACACTTAAAATTAGAAAATGGGTTAAAATTTTTAATCAGTTAAGTAAAACACTCATTATTTGTAAATAAAACCGTATTTAAATAAAATTAAAATAAAGAAAAAATTCATTTGGAAATATCTGAATTGTTTTACCTAGATAAAATTTTCAAGAGTGTATATTTTTTTGTTAATTGCGAGGAATGAATCAGGGCCAAAGAAAACTTGCGCCCCCCCCTACAAAAAAAAAATTATATTATATATTTATGCTGCCCCCTCCCCTCCAAATTCTGGCGCCCCTGGACCATTTTCGAAGCCCCCTACCTGGGGTTCGATCCCGCGACCCTTAGCAAACAATGCAGGCGGGCTACCAACTACACCACATTAGTAAATAATACATTGTAAATATTCCTTCTAATTAATAATTGAAGCTTGCAGCTACTCTCATCAACCAAGGTGTAGTAGGTTATAGGAAAAATTAAAAATTTTTTTATAATTTTAACTTTTTTATTGTATCTTTTTTAGGTCCATAAAAGATACATGTAGAAGGATGAGTAAAAAGGCCAAGCAGCTATTATTATTTCTTTATTGGTATTAAACCCACAGCGACGTTTCGGTCGACTATGCGACCATCTTCATGGCTAGGGTCGCATAGTCGACCGAAACGTCGCTGTGGGTTTAATACCAATAAAGAAATAATAATAGCTGCTTGGCCTTTTTACTCATCCTTCTACATATTGATTCAGCTATTCACCTCGCTTACATAAAAGATACAATAAAAAAGTTAAAATTATAAAAAAAATTTTAATTTTTCCTATAACCTACTACACCTTGGTTGATGAGAGTAGCTGCAAGCTTCAATTATTAATTGTCAACCTCATCAACGAAACGAATTCTTCAATTCCTTCTAATAACTAAAAAATTATTATTTTTAGATAAGTTTGTTATTTTTTGTTTTGAATAATACAATTTTTGTAAAACTATACGCTGCCAGTGCTCCTTTCTTTAAAGCGCCTGGGGCCGACGCCCACTTACCCCCCCCCCCCACCCCTTGTTAAAGCACTGGAATTAATCAATTACTACCTAACCAATCGGAAGAGTAACCAATGAAAAATTTAACAGAAATACCATTAGAATAGTCTCGATTGTAGATTCCAACCGTCAATGCTCTAGGAAAGGCGGCAATGAACAAATCATTGGATCTTAATTTATTCCGTAGTACCCTATCATGGAGGATTCCTACTTGAACTTCTTGAAGACGAAGTGCTATAGAAATAATAATCAATTAAAATAAAGACTATGTATGTGAGTTGTATTTGAACTAAATCATGTACTTATATTCAAGTTCTGAGAGATAAAATGCACATCTACGAACTTTTTATTATTGCGCCTATAAAAAATGTAATAATTCATTCGTTCTTTCAAAGATAATAATTATAATTTTAAACAATTCTAAAGAATTTTTTTTTCTTTGTACTGAAAACCAATCTAAGTAATAATTATCGTCAATTATATTATATAATATTTAATAAAAACTTACTTTAAACAAAATCACTACTGGTTTGGAGAGGAATTGAGCAATAAGACGTGAAGACGGCATAAAAAACCATCCCAGTAAATCAATCCTCAATATTATTAACAAATTTCATCTTGGGGCTTATCTCAAAAGTGCAGTAAAACGATTTTGTATTTAGTTTTTATGTTAAAGTTCAAAAAATTACCTATTCAAATAATTTTAATAGAGAATTAATTATATATTATATAATAGTATTTTAATTACCTAAAAATTCCAATGGTTTAGATAGATAGTAATTTAAATGTTATTATTATGGGAATTTTTAACTATAGATCACATTTTGTATTAATTATTTAAATTTAAAATATAAATATTGTACAGCGTTTCGACTGCTTATTATGCAGTCATTTTCAAGTTCTGTACACTTGCTCCGACTCAAGTGAGTCAATCTCTAGAATGCACTTACACGGTCCCTTAGAGGTTAATTCACCTGATACGGAGAATGTGTATAGTTCTTGAAAACGACTGCAGAAAAAGCAGTCGAAACGTTGTACAGTAAACGCACGAAACGGTCCCTTAGAGGCTAGTTCACATGAGTCGGAGCAAGTGTATAGTATACGAGCAATTCCGTAAGTGTGTAGGCTCTCAAGAGCCGTGCCAAAAATAAAATAAAATACTTTATCTGAGGAACGAGCTCGATTCGTGAGAGCGACACTTACGGATCTGCTCCCGAGCCGAGCCGAACAGAAGGCTAGACGGATTTGTTCCGCCTCGGCTCGTGAGAGCCCACACATTTGCGGATTTGGCTCGTTTGAAGGCGAGCCGAGCCGGGCTTGAGTATCGGGCGCTTTAGAGGCTAATTCCCTTGAGTCGGAGCAAGTGTATAGTACTTGAAAACGAATGCAGAATAAGCAGTCGAAACGTTGTACAGAATTTATTATATATGTATAAATATTTAAGGCCTTTGTTTCCACCGAAACATTTCGGCCAGATGTACAGTATTTATATTTTTAATAGATAATTAATAACAAAATGTGGACTATAAATTAAAAACTCCCATAATAATAAAAGTTTCACTTTAATAATACAAACCACAAAAGCTTTAATAAACACATTCGTGATAATTTAAATGTGTTGATGGAAAAGGAAGCCGGTTTAAAGTATTTGCAAATTTGTTTTATTAATTTATTAAATAAGTAAAATTCTTCTTAAAATAGAAAATAATTATAATATTACTATTCTTGTATTGATGTGCCAGATGTATCCATAATTTCCTCTTCCTCTTCCTCTTCTTCAACTTCCATTTCGAATAATCTCACTTTGCGACAATTTTCCGCAAGGACAACAGCCACCTTTCTTACTCCACTTACAGCAAATTTGGATGCTACCATGTTCTCAATTATTCTTAAAGCATCCGGTTCTAATATTGAACTCCCTTCGATTTGAGCAAGTCCTCGATCTAGAGCTGGTTTAATAGGTAATTGAGCAAATACCGCACCACGATTCTCTTCGCATTGTTCAAGGAGTACAGAAAGTATTTCTGGAGAATAAAATTGTAAATCTCTTACTTTAAGTTGACCTTCCTTAGTTTGATTAAAGAGAATCTCGATTGTTTTCAAAATTTCAAAACTTTCTTTAAAATCAATTTGAATTAATTTCAAATGTTCATTAAAAGGAAATGCTAGAACTAAATTATGTTCTTTTGGAAATAATGAATGAGTTACAATTAGTGGCTTTTCAGCTATCACAGGTAGAGGAATAACTCGAATAGTTGAGAAAGATTTTGATATGACTATTTCCGTTTGGGCAAATGTTTCGGTGAGAGTATTTTTAAGTATATTAAATTCTTGAACAAGGGAATTTTCCGGATTTCTTTTTAAAATTGATGGACTATCTCGTAAAAATGTTTGTTGTTCACTTGAAAAGTTAGACCAAGCTTCTTCTGGAATTGGCAAAATAAGCGATTTATCAGCAAGATATTGTCCAATTCGTTCCAAATTAAACTTTTGCTGTTCTCCATCACCTCCATCCAATTGGCTTAGAAATTCAGCAATTAATCCCAACTCTTGTTGATTTGTTTTCATTATTTCAATCGGAAGTCTTTCATCATTTAATCTTAAAATTTCGATGTAAAGCCAACGAAAGAATGATTTAAAATTTTTCATTGATCCATCGATCACCAATTGAACCTCCGTGGCTTTCATTAACAATGAACCTGTAGCAGAAAGACACTTGGCAGCATATTCCTCACTTAACCCTAGTTGTTCGAAATGTTCTTTTCGCCGGGCCATTCCTTGAAGTTCAGCCAATTTAAAGTGAATTCCATGCCCAACGGCATTTAAATGTTTCAAAATCAATTTTTGAATATTAGTATAACTTATTTCAATAGAATGTCCGAATTTCTTAAGTCCTTTTTCTGTAAGATCTTGAAGAAGGAATAATTCAAGTTCAGTAGTAAGATATCCCAGCATTAAAAGTTCTAACAGATCAGCTGAAACGGAACCTTTTGGTACGCGAGAGGCATAAAGTGATAATTTAGTATCTAATTCAAGAAGAATACTTTCCCAAGATTCTGTTATTGATAACATCGTATTCGATGAATATTCCAATAAACTTAATATAGCACCTTGACAAAGAGCTAACAAATATAGTTCGTGTGATCTTTCATAAAATATTGAAGTATTAAAAATGCGTAAATTTATCTGATTATCACTAGAATTTGAATTTTCTGTAATTATAAATAACAAATTTAGATCTTTAGACAGATCAGCATCTATAATTTTACAATCTTCTTCAACATTGATTACTCCACATGATAACAAACCAAAAATGTTTAAATATAATTTACCATTACCCAAACCAACAAGTAATAAATTCAAAACGGTTTGATCCTTAATTTTTTTGGTATCTTCATAATTGTCCTCTAAACATTTATTAGCGGAACTATAACTTCTTGATAATGTAGGCAATCGAGGAAAAAATTTCGAAGAATAATAATTATTTTTTAATGATTCGCGTTCTTTTGATTCAAATTCTTGATTTTCTTCTATCCAAGATAAAAATATTATATCATTTTCAAATGTGGTCGTATGAAGTGTTTCTTTGTTTTCAACGTCAATCAATAAAAGTTTATCTGAAAGAATAAAGAATTATTATTATTTTATAAAATAGACTTATTTTTACATAAGTTTTTAATAAATTACAAAATTTTATGAGTTTTAAAATTTTGTTAGATAATTCTTTCTCTTACCTCTAAATATATTAATATATAGAGAGAGAAAGTATTGGATTCATGTCAAAAATTCGATGTCGAGATTTTAATGGATATACACGTTTTGAGGTCCCCTGAATCCTAAAAAGTGGTTTTCGCGTCATGGTCTGTCTGTCTGCCTGGGTTCAATTTAAAGCATGAAGGAATTGAGCTAGGAGGTTGAAATTTCACTTTTTATTCAAGTTAGACACCCCCCTGGAGCGTGAAAATAAGTTTTTGATCAAAACTGGCCAAAAAGTACGTATTTTACTGATGTACTTTTTCAGTTTTTATCGATTTTCTCAAAATTCGCTCCAACAATTTTGATTAAAATTCAAAAATCAATTATTTTATAGATGCTCTTTAAAACGTATATTCTCATTTTGCCATTGAAATCTTCTCAAGACCACTTTACTCTTGTACTGTACTTCATAGGAAAAATAGGAGAAATGGTTGCCATGGTACCAAAATATAAATATTTTCTCATTTTATTATAAATTTTACATCTTGAAATTCGAATGTACCATAATGTCGGAAATTAAATATATGTCGACACAAAAAATCTGGTGTGACAAGTACAGAATATAACTCGATTAGCGAAGTTAAGAAAAGTTGTGTGCTGTGCGACAGTCACACCAGATTTTTTCAATTCAACAAATTGATTCCCCAAATTCGAAAAGGTGAATAATACTTGATGATCTGTAAGTTATAATGTAAGATGCAGAGCCTTGACAGCCTCAGGTCCCGTAATTATTATGCCCCCTCCACAAAAAAAAAATTAATTTAAATTCCAAATAGTCCTTTCTTCAAGGGTAAAATAATTTAAGAAAAATTTTTAAATAGATTTTTTTATGAGTTAATTTAGAGTAGTTGGAACTTAGAGTGCTTGGACACCACAGGGAAAATAAAAGTTAATGAAAATAATTTTACTTTTTTTTCATTGAAATTTAATGATGAAACTCAAAAGCCATGAGAATTTATTCTTCGGCAATAAATTTAAAGGTAAACAATTTTGGTGTGCAAACAAATCCTATCTTTCCTATGAAGTACAAGAGAAGCCTTCATAAGATTTCTAGGGTCAAATAAGAATATACATTTTAAAGAGCATCTAAAAAATAATTGATTTATGAATTTTAATCAAAATCGATGGAGCAAATTTTGAGAAAAACGAAAAAAACTGAAAAATTACATCAGTAAAGTACTAGTAGCTTTTGGCAGATTTTGTTCAAAAGTTTCGTCACGTTCCAGGGGGGTGCTTAACTTAAATATAAAATTTCAACCTCCTGCTCTTTTCATTCTAGAGATATTTTGTGCACAGACAGACAGAGCATGTTGCGAAAACCACTTTTTTGGACTCAGGGGACTTCAAAACGAGTATATCCATCAAAATCTGCACATTGAATTTTTGACATGAATCCAATCCAATTACTTTCTATATATATTCAATAGGCCTATATAGGTATGAGAAACATGTATAAAAACTTACTGGTACTGTATGCTAAAGCTATCACTTTTCCATCAGGCCTCCAAGCCATTCCTTTTACAGTAGTATTCTCAGAGGGCGGAGAAAGAGTCCAAACTTTCTGCCAGCTTAGTCGGTGCAGAGAAACTTCACCTAAAAATAAATTAGAGTGATATGTTAGTGTAATAGAGAAATAATTTATTGCCCAAAATCTCCTAACAGATATATAAATAGATCATTTCCATAAATAAGAGATATGTTGGGAAAGTGGAGTTCCACCTTTATTAATTTATCTGAAAGAATGACACAGTAAACCTCAGTCCTTTGTATCATAAGATCATTAGGCTGTGCGGAAAGTTAGCCCCACTGCATTAAAATAACATTAAATAATAAAAGACTAGTGAGTGATCAGTCTATCAAAAAGTATTGATAGATGTATCATAGCTAATCGAGCAATAGTCTTTTTTTATTTAATGTTATTTCAATGCATTGTGGCTTTCCCAGTCTTATGATCTTATGATACAGGGGACTGAGGTTTAATGTGTCATTCTTTCAGAGCTCCACGTTCCCAACATATATAAGAAATTTGAAGAAATAAAGTGGCTGTTGTATTGTTCATATCTAAGAGATTTAACTTATAAATTTAAAGATATTGCGTCCCAAATCTTAAAGATGTAGATATGAGAATGCTATTTTCCCATTCCAATGACATGGAGAAAATAACATTCACCGATTCGTTAACTTATTAATTCCTCATTTATAATGAATCAGAATTATTATTATTTATTATATTAATGAACATTAAATTCTTTTAGAATAAGTAAATTACCTCGGACATTAGATAGAGCAAGTAAATCCATTTTATTGGACCAAACCATAAGTTCGACTTTGGTAGCCACATGTCTCTCTTCTAATTGTTTCATTGCACTTGAACTCATGATTATAATTATTGTATTTTAATAAATAAATGAATAATAAAAGATGACAATCATTGCTGTTGACATTTGAAGTTATAATTCAAACAAGAATGAGGAAGCGGCTTCCGCTGATATTAAAACAGGTCTTTTTAAAATCGTTAAGCCTGAAAAAAAAATATTAAATTTCGATTTTAAAGTATTATTATAAATTATTATTAAGCTAATAGAGAAATTTTACTTATTACCTGTTTATTAAAATTCAAATTACATATTCTGTGATTAAAATATATTATTGTTTCTAACTTAACAATTATTGTAATTGTAGCTAACTTTATTCAGTATAAAGCTCAAATGAAAACAAAATTTTTTTGCTATGCTATTTTCCTAAATTGTTTTTTAAATATTCATAGTTTAATTTTTAATTAAATAGTTTTTTGAAAGCCTGAGGCATTCAATTGTATATATATAATAAGATGTCATTAATAATTGCAATATAACTCTTATTTTAATAATTCTTTGACAATTGTCTTTTTTTTCCTGTGATATTTAGTTTTTAATTGCAAAATGATGCCGGGAACATCCCGAGGCTCACAAATGTTACCAGGTATTTGAATTTAGATGTTTAAATTAATTTCTTTAGGTTTACTCATCATTTTTTATTTTTTTTTTTTTAGAAAACCCTTTAAGTATTTCATGGCATGACAGTACGTGGATTCCTCTTTTAAATCCATCTAATGTGATGGATTATTTTTCAGAAAAAAGTAATCCATTCTTTGATAGAACTTGTAATAATGAGATTGTTAAAATGCAGCGATTAAATCCTGAACAACTTAAGTAAGTCATTCATTTGCATTTTATTCAAAGCGAATATTAATCATGATGATAAACATACAGAAAAACTTTTCATTATAGAGGGGCAATTTTTCTCATTAGACCCAAATTTATAATAGTAATAAACCATGTGAGGAAAAACCCTAGTGTTGGGCTAGAACTTTGGAGAGTGGAGTGATTACATGTGGAATAGACTATAGACCAGTCAAGTCAGTGAAGTCAATTTTAATGGATGATTTTGCAAAATACGAAATGATAAAAATGAAGAGAGATTCTCACTAAATAAGTATGATGGGCCAACTCATAAATTTACATGTATTGCCCTAACGACCAACTCCGGGACTTTATAAATAACAATTTTGAAATCTGCTGGTTATTCGCCAAACCCATTATGGAAGTAAAAATCAAGGAATATCGAAGTTTCATTAGAAAATATTAACCCATGCGTCATTCTCCGCCGATCCCACACCGCGGGAATAATAAGGGCGAGGACAGAAGAAGAAGCATGCGTCATGGGATTATTTCGTTGTTGTTGTTTTTTTTTTTTTGAAATTTGGAAAATCTTAATTGGAACCATTTGAGGTTCAGAGGTAGAATATGATTCCAATAAAGAATCCATCTTATTTTGTAAAAACAATGAAATAATCAAGAAATCGCATTGGTGGCTTTAACTTTGCCACTCACTGTATGTCCATACTCAAGGCTTTCGTGGTAATTTTAGATTATTTAAATTCAAATATGTAATTTTTCTTTTAAATATTTATTTATTGTCTTTTCGGTCCGCGTTTGGAATATTTTAGAGCTGGCAGAAAGTCATCCTAATGGTGTCAATATATATATATATATAAGAAATATACCATGTATGAGATGGCTAGGCATTTTAGTGATAATACTAAATTTTTCAACTCATGTACACTAGTTCGATTATAAGACGTACAGGTGTTCAGTTTCGGTTGATACTAATACATTGTTTTTAAGGTAATAATGTTAAGCCACGAAGAAAGGCGTGAATTGGTCTGGGTGGGCGGGTTGACAATCAGGATTGTTAGAGTTGTTGCATACACTAAATAATAATTCATCTTCTTTTTAGCAATATGGTTGGAATTGAATATATACTTCTTCACGTTCAAGAACCAATTCTTTATGTTATCCGAAAACAGCACAGACACTCGCCAACACAAGCTACTCCAATGGCTGATTACTATATCATCGCTGGTGTTGTTTATCAAGCTCCTGATTTGATGTCCGTCATGAATTCACGCCTGGTGAGCAGATATTTTACATTTAAAAATATCATATACCCAAAAACAAATCCTGCTTGCGTTACTGTCATAGGTTATTTAACATATTTTGTGAGTATATTTATTTTGAGGGTGAATCACTAGTCACCAACAGTTGAACCCGGGATCTCTAGTTTATGCGAGGGTATCGGTGTTTCCATTCAAATGGGAATGTGAGTTTTTCCTATGTGGTCAAGTGCACTGGAGATCCCACGATCGACTCTTGAGAGTCAAAAGTCACTTGATACCAGCAAAATAAATATCCTCACAAAATAAAAGTATATATGGCCTCAGATATTAAAGACAAACAAATTTTAAATATTTTCTAATTGAAACCAACCTCATTTCGATTTTTGTTTCAAATAAAAGATTCATTTCACTTACTTAATATTTTTTCTAGAGTACCACTGTTCATCATTTGCAATCAGCATTTGATGAAGCCATTTCATATTCAAGATATCATCCATCCAAAGGATATTCATGGGATCTTAAAGAAAGGACGGGAAAAATTGCCGAACGACTGCCTGTAAAAAAAGAAACTCAACGTGAAGAGCCAAGTTCTCAATTTCAACGCCAAAGGGTTGATATGTTGTTGATGGAATTAGTAAAAAATTTCCCAGTCCCTACTAATCAGCCTAAAGGTTTGTTCAATTTTACTTCATTCAAAGAATAAAGATGGTTTTAATCAGGTCATTCGGGAATAAAATTCCAATTTTTCACTTTTCATTCTTATAATTACCTTTGGTACGGAAATTTAATCCGCACAGCTTACTTTTTTTTATTAAATTCTCGAATCTTCTAAAATTTTAGAAAGAAAAATTAAAATCAATATGGAAAATGAATCTGAATTCATTTGAAAAACCCACCAGAAAGTTTCTGAACATAACAGGGCTATGCTATTGAATATATACCAACAACATGTGATTATTAGAAGGAGAATAAAATGAGAGAGCAGCTAATTATATTATTTTCTTTTAATATTCACTCAGGTGTGACGTTTCGGTCCTGTTTAGGACCATCTTCAGAGCATTATTGCTTCAAAGCAAACGCCAGCACTGAATGAATAAATTAATAAAATAAATTTGTAAATATTTCGGCCGGCCTAACGCCTGGCCATCTTCAGTCCAGGATATAGTTATTTGGATCCTTCGTCTGGTGTCTCAAACTTTTGCATGGAGAGGAGGGAAGACGAGAGCTTTCAAGTGTTGGGGAAAAGTAGATTTATAGCTGGATAAAATTATTGAGATACAGGATGAATAAAGAAGAGCAGCTAGTATTTGTTTCATTTATTTAAGGCCCATTAAGCTGACGTTTCGGTCTCGACCGCATCCTGTTTCTCAATTCAAGTGTTCCTTCAGGATCTCCTCGTCTCTTCATGCAAAAGTTTGAGACACCAGAGGAAGGATCGCCAAATAACTATATCCTGCACGGAAGATGGCCAGGCTTTAGGCCGACCGAAATATTTGAAAATGTATGATGTAAGGCGATTCCTCAGAAATTTGTGCTGTTTTATTTCTTCCGTTAAATCATCCTGTGAAACCAACAACAATTCATATATCATCGTCATACATCCTATCCAATATGTTAGAGTAGATATATACAAATTTTATAATCAAATTTCTAAAACACCAGTTGCTTCTACTGAATTTGATTTCTTCACTATGGGATCAAAATATCTACAAAATAGACGGGTAATAGCAAATTTTATTTTTTCTGGCTGAATATCCATATGTTAATTAATCTTCCCTACTGCATCTACAATAGAATTTTGTTTTAATGATATCATAAATTCATATTCTAAATGAATATTTTAAACAAAATAAAAGCCAATAATAATAATAATAATAATCTCTGGTTGAAAAAGTAAAAATTCAATAGCAGTCCAGATACTTTCTCGTGTGATAATATTTACGGTATAATAAATAATTTTTCATTTTTTCAGAAACACAACCGAAAACTGAAAATAGGGATTTATCTCAAGATGTTAAATTAGAAAATAATCGTAATATGAAACCACCACCTGAAAAAAAGCCAAGAATTAATTAAGTTTATAAAAAAATTATTTAAATAGAGAAGAGTTTGTTTTTTTTTTTGGTATTAAATAAAGTATTTTATTTGTAACAACTTTTATTATTTATTTATGCAGAATCCCATATCCAATTTTTCCCTTTTTTTTCACGACCTAGACTATGTTATTATTGCAGTCTAGGAAATACGTATTTGGTATATAAACAGATTTGAATCATGATCCATGACTTTATATGTTAATTTCCTGAGTTTGAAATAAATTTTTTTTTTGGGCAAATACAATTTCATACATTATTCAGTCAAAATTTTTCTTTAATTTACTTTGGTAATTAGCTGCCAATTAATAATAAATCTATATAATTTAAGCTAATTATAGATAGCTTTTAAAAATATATTTATTTTGAAAATGTTCAAAAAATAATAAAAACATAATTTTTCAAATATTTAAAAAAAAAATGATATTTACAATCACACAGCATTTACAATTTTTTTTTTTAACTTTCAATCAACGTTTTGTTTTTAGCCTTCCATTTTTAAAAAAATATACAAGATTAAAAAAGGTATAAAATTAAAAAGATGCTGTGTAACACCTTTTTAATAGCAATAAAAGAAATTAACACAGGTTTATTAAATATATATATATATAGTTCTAGGTATAATCAAAATTTCTACTTAATTTGTGAAATAATGTTAATTGTAAAAGACATAAATATTGTATATATTTTGTGTTTAATTAAGATTTAGAATCAATGGCATAACTAGAAATTTATTTGGAGTGGAAGGGGGCTGATGGGTTTACCAGGGGGTATGGAAGCTATGCCACTGTATGATTTAGAAAATAAAGATACGATATTATTTTTGTTAAACTAAATTCAATCGTTCTGCCTTTAAATCTAAAGGCTGGCTTACACGTCACGATAAATCTTAGCTATGTGAGTGACAAATTTATTGTTCCAATAAATCGAAAGAATACTGTTTACACGATATGATAAATCGATTTATCGATTCGAGCTATCGACTTAAATGCAAACTGAGTGAAATCGAATGAATTATGATTTGCAGAAATTAATGACGGCCACCATCCAATTCCAATAAATCGTAACAATTCGATTTATCGTTGGGTGTAAACATGACAATGAATTTGGAATTGGAATTGGATGATTGATGACGGCCTGCATCAATTTTTGCAAATCATAACGATTTTACTCAGTTTGCATTGAAATCGATAGCTCGAATCGATAAATCGATTTATCATAGCGAGTAAACAGTACTCCACTTTTTCGATTTATTGGAGCAAAAAATTTGTCAATCACATCGTTACCATTTAACGTGTAAACAGGCCTTTAAAGTCAGAGGTTTGCAGGAGGTTTGATCCGATCACAAGTGATAAAATAATAATGTCGCATTATATTTCTTTTATAATATATAAATAATTATGCCTTTATACTGTCTTTTTTCTTTATTTCACAAATCAAAGTAGTTTTGTGGGGATTATAATATAAATATATGAATTTTGAAATTAAGTATAATTAATATATATATATATATATATATATTTATATATGTATATATAGGAAAATGTCATATCCTAGCATATGCTAGAGCTCTATTAAAAAGAATTAATGACTATTTGTTAATATGCTTTTTAATTTACATTGTTAATCCCATTTAGATTATTTAACTAAAAATAATGATATTTTTTTTTTTTAAGAATGACATTTCATAAAATATATATAAATATATATTTAATAATAAAAAATTAACGAATGTGAGCTTGTTAGTTGTTATGCCACACTTATGAATTAAAGCTATTTTTATTTAGAAATTATTCCCTATGAAATATACATAGAGAAAAATATAGGTCCGGTTAAGAAATTAAATTTTTATAAATTATTTTTATAAAATTATTTTTTTGTTTTTATTTATTTATTTTAAAGGCATCCACTTCACAAAATGACATTAACAATGTATATTTTTTCAATGATAAGTCGTCATTTAGATATTTAAAATTATGGGGTTAATTAAAAATAATTTTATTAACTTTTTTGGTCAAAATTTTTTTATAATCTGCGATTTAATAACGTATAATCATTTTTTATTATTATTGTAATAGGATAATTAATTTTTACGAATAAAAGTAGATCATAAATAATATTTTTCTTGAGAGAACTTTAATCTCTAGATCCAGCACTGCTCTTAGCAAATGATATATTTATATAACCGATTAACAATTCAGTTATATAAATAAGTATATAAAATAAAATTTATCAACAAGTATAAAAATTTTTTGACCAAAATGTTCATTCATAGATGTTCTAATTATAAAAAAAAATAAGGGCATTTTGAATTAAATCAAACATATATACAGATAAAATTTTTTTTTAATCTAGTAGTATACAATGCTATTTAAAAATAGACAATTTTTTTTATTTAAAATCCGAAAAGTTATTTATTATCTTCTACCTAAGAGAGGGGGAAAAACATCTCTGGGGTAGAAAAGCACTAAAAGCTTATTATATAATTTATTAATAGAGTTAATATAAAATTAAAAAATAAAACAAGATTTGATTGGCACAAAATGATTAATTAAAATAGGAATTTTTACGATAACTAATCTATAAACATTATATATATATATATATATATATATATTCATTCCATCCCAAAATGTTTTTCCTCTAGACTTTTCAAGTTTATTTTTATATATAAAGACAATTTTAAATTATAATTTTGAAAAAATACTAATTTATTTTATTTTGCAAAAAAAAATTAAATAGCTATCCAGAACCAGAGTGGCTGGAATGCGAATGATCCCCTTTTATTTTATTCTGGTCAAATGACCTAATCTATTTATCTAAAATTATTTTAGACAAAAATATATAGCTATATATATATATACAAAAGGTGTATTTCGCTCCCTGGGCATATCGAATGCAGTTACTCCCTTTTCATATGATTTTTTTTTTTAATATTTGTTTCCCAGCCCGGAGGACTGTGAAATCAGACTTTATAAAAAAAATCAAATGAAATTTATTATATATATATATATATGATTTTGAAGGTTTACTTTTGATAAAATTGTTCTGTTATTCGGAACACAAAATAAATATTAACATTTATTTTCAGAAAATTTATTAAGGCTGGCGACTGACATATGTTCCAGTTTCGGTCAACTTGCTGACCATCATCAGGCCTAAAAGATATAAATAACAATATAAAAAACATATTTTTACAATAATAAATTTTCTGAAAATAAATGTTAATATTTATTTTGTGTTCCGAATAACAGAACAATTTTATCAAAAGTAAACCTTCAAAATCATATATATATATATATACACTTTGGCAGTTTCCGTCATTAAAAATGAAATTTATTATATTATAATCTGATTAAGCGGGGAGAGCTGGGTCGAGTCCGCATGCGCCGGATCCTCGCATTTTCTTAAATATGAGAAGAAAATTTTTATTATTCTTATTCCAATTCAGTGCCCTCTTGAGGATTTGTTTACAGAATACATAAATGTCTGATCATACATTTCCTATGGAAAAAGTGTAACTTAAGCAATGAATAACTTAAATAAAAGTTTTAGAAATTTCGGGATGAAAAAAATTTTCCTAGAAGGTTTTCTTTAAGCATATAAAATTTGATTTAGAAATTCCAACGGGAAATTGCCGAGCAAGACAGACAAAGAGACGAACATTAATGAATTAAACAGTAGAAATAGAAGCTATTTTGAAAGAATTCACTGTTTTTTTTTTTTTTTTTTTTTTTTTAATATTTCTTCAATTTCTTAAGTCATAAAAAATAATATATTTAATATCCTCCCTTAATTCCGCAACATCATCTCTGCCAAATTGCAAAATATTAATTTCAAATATAAAGCCTAGAAGAAATTCATTTATAGATAGTTATATAAATATATATATATATATAATTTTAAAATATGTTTTATGAAGAAATTATTTTTAAAATATAACCTATCTTTTGAATTTTTTTTTGAGTTTTTAGTTTTTTAAATTTTTGTACTAAGGTGATTAGTGTAGACGCCTTTTTTTATTGTCTTATTTATATTTATTCTATTTTTATAAACGGGGGTTATTTTTTTTTAATTAGTTTGTTTTCAAATTT
The DNA here is from genome assembly GCA_023213315.1 of Euborellia annulipes. Taxonomy (NCBI): domain Eukaryota; kingdom Metazoa; phylum Arthropoda; class Insecta; order Dermaptera; family Anisolabididae; genus Euborellia; species Euborellia annulipes. The sequence goes on from JAKCPI010001420.1 coordinate 62,151, forward strand.
CGAAAAATAATTTAATTTGGCACAACCGGACCGTTTAACTTAATTAATATTCAATAGTTTGCTTTATAACAAGCAAACTAATAATATATTTCTTATTATGTAAAAAGGCTTAGTAGTATAAACTCAAAAGTTAGTTTTTTTTCAGATAAGGATGGACGAGAAAAAAAATTCAAGTGAATCAAAATAAAAAAAAAAATGGATTAACAAATATCTTTGGGAGAATCAGAAGGGGAAATGAATTTCCCTGCTGATTTAAACCCTAAAAAAAGCGACTTTCTTTTTTTTATTCTAAGTAGCTCCCCAAGACTAAAATTGCACCTCTGAATTATATTAATATAGATATATTTATATTTTTGTTTTTTAATAATTTAAATTATCTAATTTATTGTGATTGATTAATGGAAAAAAAACTATCCTAAATTGAAATTAACAATTTTTTCGTCGTAACAAAAATAAATTATAACAATGTATACTTATATTATGCCAAATTAATCTATTCCCCAATGGCAAACTGCCGAAAGGGGAAATAAAAAAAAATCTATTGTTTATTTTTTTTTAATACTGTAAAACTACTTGCGCTTTAAAAGGTGGTTATCATTATTGTAATAAATCTATTATATTCTCTCATTTTGACACTTGAAGAAATAAAAATTCCAAACAAGACAAGTGGAGGATGATCACAAAAATGGGCTTTAAATCTACAAATTAATTTTTTTTTCTTACTAAATTTTTGTAATCTAATCATCACCCAAACTTGACTTGATATAACACCATAATCATTCTTACATTGGGGGTATTTTCTAAGATAATCGAATCACTTGCCATTTTTTTTTTATACATAATTATACAGAGTGATCAATTGGTTAGTATAACAATTGATACAAAAGCGCAAAATTTATTCCGATACATTAAAATAAAACATTATTTATCCAGCTTTTCCTTTTGTTTAAGTTTATCATTATATTTATAATATTTATATATTTATAAAGGTATTTATAATATATATATATATGCATAGATATACAATAATCTAATTAATAAATTCCTTTAATTTTCTTTTGGATAGTAAATATTAAAAAAAAGGTTGATGCTTGTAAATTTATTTAACCTATAAAGGAGATTATTAATTTAGAGAACTGTATAATTATATATATGTATAAGTATATATACATACATAATTATAATCAAATGTATTATGTATATCGCTGATTCTAAAGAAGCGCAGAATGGCGTCGATGATGCGATGCGGAGGCGGCTGCGAAAAATTAAGGGAGCCACGAAAGGAATATTTTTTTTTTTAGGGCGGCAGATTAACAGTTGTTTACGTCCGGAGGAGTTACGAGATACTCGTCAGCTCGTTTGTGATCAATCAGTGCTTTCATTGTGTATGAATCATGGGGCAGTTCCGATTTTTTGCGCAAGAGAGGCTTATCCTTGTTACGTACTTTGCTTACCTAAAAGAAACATTGTATAATTAGTAAAATAAGAATATTTAATAATAATAATAATATTAATAATAATATATTTATAACACACACCTTTGAGAAATTTTTCTGTTATTATACTATTAATTAATAAAAAAATAAATATCGAAAAATTTAAATTTTATATTAACAGTATAATAATAAATCAAATAGAGATCCTTTCAAGTTTTTTTAATTATCAAGGCAATGTTTCAGATTCACTTCATGTCATTTTTAACTTTCATCTACCATTCTTCTTTTTAAAAAATGAAATTTTTACTGTAACTTCCTTAAGAATTTTTTTTTATTTTGGATTCGCCAAGAGTCGCTTGTTTCAGTGTTGATGTCTTCATTAAATTGTATTCGATAGAAAATAGAAAAATATGGATGGATCACTGACTTCTCAAACACCCATAAAAATTTGGGTGTGAAAAATAAAGCGCGTTGCAGTCTTAATTTTTATTAATTGTAAGTAACAATAAGTATATTAGCAATGAAAAAAAATTGGATCAAAAACGGAAAAAACGTTTTGCATAAGAGTGTAAATTAAAAATGAAAAAAAAAAAAAAAAAAAAAAATACGATACTCGAATTTGAAATCTAAACTTGCGTCGCTTGCGTTCTGAAATTTTTCAATAAAATCGGCCAAAAGTTTTAGTACTTTATCGAAGTACTTTTTTTCCAGATTTCCTAAAATTATTCCAGTGCAGTTTTTTCTTTTACATGACCGAATATAGTTTCAAAAAATTTGATTTATACTTTTTTTCTTCTCATACTTTTTCAAAATTTATTTCTGACCAATAATTATTTAAACAGCAAATTAGATGTTTTTATAATTCAGTGCTTCATAATTTATCAAAGTTAAGGCCTATTGCCCAGTGGCGGTGTAAGTTTATTCTCAGTGGGGGGGGGGGGGGGGGGAGAGGAACAAACTTACCAACAGGGACAGGGGGAACAATATACCATCTATTGCAAAAGTATTGAGACTAAAGCCCGGTAGTTAGGCAGCCCAAATGACACACGCGCACTAAAGCTTTCTTGTCTGTGTGAGAAATATCTTTTTCAAAGCAGACTAAGGGCCGAACGACCCTTTTGAACAAAAAAAAGGTTAAAACGGGGTTCGGTCTATTGTCTGCTTTGAAAAAGATATTTCTCACAGAGTCAAGAAAACTTTAGTGTGCCATTTGGGCTGCCTAATTACCGGGCTTTAGTCTCAATACTTTTGCAATAGATGGTATATATAGGCTATATCAATAGAGAAACAAAAATAATTGGAGAGGGGAGCAGATGCCAATGTCGGGGGACGCTCCCCCCCCCCCCCCTAGGGCCCTCACTGCTATTGTCATAGATATCTTAACAAATCTAAAGTTTTAAAAAAATTTGCAACCGACTTAAGATAGTAAACATAATAATTATAGCAAGATATTAAAATACAATTAATCAAATACAGATTTCCTCTAAAAGAAATTTTATTTTTTTTACGGCCGAAATAATTCAATTCCAATCTTGGCGAAATTCATATTAATAGAAATAAATGTTTTTTAAATTTTGTAATTTTAGTTTAAACAGATTTCTAACCTCTCGAGCTTCAGCCTCTAGTTTCTCATATGTCATCTCCTCATCGGCGTCGATATCCCCGATAATTCCAGCTGTTCCAAGTGATCCTATGGAATCGATTCCAGAAGATGCAGCAGAAGCGTAGCTTGGATTCCGTGAAGCAAGCGATTCCACTCGAGACCAAGCATCGTCACGTTCACGTTGCCTCTCCTTCTCTCTAAATAAACAATTAATTTTTCAAATTATTTCTATTCTTAAAATAAAAATAGAAGATTAATTTCAACGCATAGAAATACATTTTCTCTCTCTTCAACATTTGTAAAAAAAACTGTAAATTTTAATCAATTTTTTTAATTCTATAACCAGTAAAGCATTTTCTTGGACAAATCAGAGGTGTCCCAATAAACAAAAATTTATTTCAATTAAATTGATTTCTAATCATGCGAAGGATAAAAAGTATTAACAAATTTTTTTTTGAAAATTATTTAATCTTTAGACTATCGATTTCGGCACGAAGTACCATCATCAGGTCCGCTAAAAATATAACTATTTATTTTTCACATTTTTAGCGGACCTGATGATGGTGCTTCGTGCCAAAATCGATAGTCTAAAGCAGTCTTTCCCAAACTGTGGGCCCTGGGACGCCAAAAAATTTCCCTATACAAAATATTATATTAATTTTTCGCTATTAGTCAAAAAATTTAAAGTCAGAAGTTTTATTTATTTATTAAATAAAATTTCAAAGATAAGAGGTATAGAAAGATGCGTATTTTAATTCGAAATGAAGTAAAACTATTAGTAACATAAGGTTTGCCCTGAGATTTGACATGGGGCGCCGCGAAAAAATTCTCAAATATTAAGCGCTGGAAACCGAAAAAGTTTGGGACGCTGGGAATATGGATTATGAAATGGAATCGCTCTTTATCGCAAGCTCTATTATTATTATTATATTTTAGAAACAGTTCATTATAAAATTTATTACATTTAAAAATGAAAAAGTGTCAGAGAAAGAGATTTGATTTTCGAGTTTCTCTATGCGATGTTTTAGGTGTATTGTCTTATACTCAATATTTATTTCTGTTTTTATGAATAAATTCCTTTCCACTCAACGGATTGTTATGAAATTGCATTCGGCCAGGAGAAAAAAAGGTGCACATTGAGCAGTTTACGTGCAAAGCAGGGCAAAAAAAAAAAAACTGTGTAACAGTTTCCTCCCATAATTTGACAAAGATTGATGTGTAACTTCCAAAAACATGTTAGATTACGTGAAATAACTTCTCAAGTGTATGTGTCACACAGTTTCTATCTGGATACGTTTAGTGCAGAATTTTCTTGCCCCTGCTTTGCGACTCAATTCGCGATTCTTCCCACCAAAGAAACTGAACTGCACCACCTGCGGCTCAATGTACACCGGCCTTAATTATTACCTCTAAATTTCATTTGGTTCACGGGATATTTTCCACCGATCTCCACAAACCGTTCAGTCCAAATTTTAATTTAGTAGGCTACAAATTTGTTTTCATCCTTCTCCGATGAGTGGTATCAGAGATATAAGCTAATATAAAAGCTACACATATATACACATACGCACATTAAAAATTTTTTTTGTAATTTAGGAATCCTATTTACTTGAAAGGTATTTGAAAAAAAATTGGGGTATCAAATTTTTCATGATCATAATAATAACCAGAAAAAAATCACAATTAAAATTCAGAAAAAAATTAATATTAATGCATAAACAAAATATAAGTGACTCTCAAAATAAGGAACCAACCATGCCGATGGGACGATTGTTAAAACACACCTCTCTAGGAGAAGCTGAGTATATATCCAAATCTCAGCATTTATAGAATTGTCCTGAAGCAGACGGGAAGAAACCGTCGAAACGTCGACAAGTCTATTGATTAAAGTAAAATGTTTTAAAAATATGCCCTTTTTCAATTTGGCTGCTTTGTTTTGCATTGTTCTTTAGTCTTATAAAATATAATTAGTTTTTAAATCACAAGTCACTAAGGAATTCTAAATTAATTTCATCCCTTCAATGTGTCATTGATAGTTAAAAACCGATATCAGTTGCAAGATCTAACATAATTAATGTATAATTATTTATTTTTCAAAAATATATAACTTAAAAATGGATGAAGAATAATGGCAGCAATGAACAAAATTTCATCTTCAGCTTATATTTTTGCATTCAAATACTCTATCCTTCATTTCTGCCATTTCATCCATTTCCAAACTTATTCAACAACAACTTCTTTCTGAATAATAAATATAATACTTACTTAAGTCGTTCTTGTTTGTACTGTTGGGCACATTCATCAAACAATTTCTGGTTCATTTCCATAAATAGTTTCAGCGCATTGTATATCAATCCGTGTATAGTCCTTAAAAAGATAAATATGTTGTTTATTAATTAAACATCTTAGAAAAATCTGGTGTGCTGGTCGCACAGGACCCAACTTTCTCATACCTTTGGTTATTGAAAGTTGAGTTCTGTGCTTGTCATACTAGTCTTTTTGTGTCGACTTATATTTAGTTTCCGCCTATATGTTTGAATTCAAGATGTAAAATTTATAAACATGAAAAAAAATTTATATTTTATAAAAATTAATTAGAATTTTTATCAAAATCGTTAGAGCCAATTTTGAGAAAAAAACTGAAAAGGTATATTAGAAAAGTTCTAGTACTTTATGGCCTATTTTATTTAAAAGCTTTTTCCACGTCCCAGATGGTATCTAATTTAAATTAAAAAATTTCAACCTCGAAGCTCATATTCTTATTGCTTTAAGTTGAACCCATACACACAACTACACAGACAGATAGATCATTTTGCGGACTCCACTCAGGGGAACTCAAAACATGTATTTCCACCAAAATCTCGAAATTAAATTTTTGACATGAATCCAATACTTTTTCTCTCTATATATACATACATGTATATAGGTAAGAGAAAGTAAAAAAACTTCCCTGCCCCTGCCCCTACTGGTTGAGCTTTAAGGGGGGACAGTCCAATTAAATCGAGTCTGGTGTAAAAAAGTACAATAGAACACTGTAAATGGCATAGAGGTCAGCTAATATAGTAGCTTTTGTTTAATAAAACTTTTGATTCAGAGAAGTTTCGGCTTTAATGAAATGCACATGCATCGAATATATACGTATTTAAAGATGTCTTGAGAATTTTGAATTTGAATATACAAATTTCGTTTGTATATAAAATATATAACGCGAGTCAAAGCCCACTAGCATGAACATGTAGTGTTATTCACAAAAATAGTAAAAGTGTTGTATTGTACAATATAACCTTGTACTCAAGTACAAAGTAAGACTAAAACAGAGGGCATTCACTCGTATTATATAAATTTTTATTACTTTATATGCAATCAAAATTTATATAAACAAATGGAAAATATTATTAGCATATAAACTTGATGCTAGTTCAGTGGCGCAACCAGAGGGGTTTAGGGTTTTAACCTCCCCCCCCCCCCGCTCAAGAAAGAGAAAAAAATTCAAATTGTTATATATTTTATTATGTGTACATTACAAATAGAAAAGTAAAGAAAATTAGTTGTCTTTTTATTTGAAAAAAGTAGTTTAGATAAATCCTAAACATTTTTTTTTTTTTATACCGAGGCTCGTATTCTCTTTTACATTTTATAACAATTTTTAAGAAAGTGGGGCCAAAGAACTAACTTATTTTCCTGAGGGTTTTAATTTCTTTTTATTTAGTATTAAAACCTCTGGCAACGAATCATTCACAAAAAGTTTAAAATTAAAAATTTTTTTTCAATTTACTTCGTAGAACTTTTTATAATAAAATAAGCATAAAAAAGATCTTAAATAAGCTTTTCTTTCTTGTAATAAAAGAATATTTAGTACCCAATATATGTTTTTAAGGATTTAAATATAAAAGTTAACAATAAAAAAAAAAGTTTCTTACTTATTCCAATGCGACTTAGAGTTGCGATATAAAGAAGGAAACATTATTGGAAGAATAAAGGCCGCATTATCGCTTATCAGAGACATTATATACTCGTTGTTCCAGTAATAGAGAGCACGTTCAGCCACCTGGAAACATTAAATGTTTTAATTATATGAAAAAAAAATTACACGTTCTTTTTATTTAATTAATTCTTAGTCCATGTTAATTTAAGCTGCTCTTAGCAAATTAAAATCAAATCCATATTTTGAAGTTGATTGGTCAAATGTAAATAATATGAGTAAACTTGATCCTAAACACAGTTTCACAGTCACGTTTGAGATTATTACAATATTTTCCCTCTTCAATAAGTTGGAGGGTGGGGAGTGAAAAACAAACAGAATGAAATGTAATATTTGATCAATCGTTATTAAATAGATATTTATTTATTAAATTTCCTGGTTCCATTAAAATAAAATATTCATGATCATGCATTAAAAAAATAAATTATTAATAAAATATATAAACACATATAATAATATAAAATATATATGTTTAACTTACGGCTTAGCTTAATTGCAAATTAAATACAGAGGGTGTATTTGAATTTCACCGACAAAGTGAGATAGTCCGTATCATAGGGGTAGAAACCCTGAGGCGAACGACCTTGTAAAAATTTTCCTGAATAGCAGTATTTACGAAGGAAATTCGGAAAGTAAGGTTGACACGAAAATTTATTTTTCAAAATTGACACCACTACTGTGTGGGGCGTGGATCTTGACTTCGGTACTACGTTCGCGCCTTGTAACGTTAATTTCAGAATAATAAAAAAATATTAAATAACTCATTCGCACAACTGAAATGTTCTTTGTACGCCTATGCGTATCAAGATGAATAGTACAAAAAAATATAATGGAACTTGGGGTAGGAAATGATGTTGAAAGTGAGTTTCAAATCTGTGACAGAGAAGAAACAAAAAAAAATACTCTGAGGGAAGGAGGCCACTTGTTTGACATCAACCTCCGGAATTTAACAAATTTGTAAAGAAAATAATCAGAAGTACAATCTTAAAACAAATAAAATAAAATGCCTGATTTGAAAATGAATAGAATATATTAATAATTATGTGAGATCAAAAGGGTAATTAGGCAAGCAAAAATACTTTAAGAATAAATAGAAGCAAGGGTCGGGAGCCTTCCCAGGAACAGCAGCCAGGTGAAATAAAAAAACTTTATATTTTGTTGCCGACGGTTCGACTACTAGTCGCACTCATCTTCAGGGCAAGCAAAATTGTCAGAGATTAGTACAGGGTGTGCGGTACTGAATAATTTCATGTTTATACATGTTCTTAATAGTTCTTAAAATCGATAATATGTACAATAATATAAAATCTATTCTTCAGTCCAGGGCCGGATCTATGGGAGGGGGGAGAGTGGGGCGGCATGTGCCCCGGACGGCAGATATCAGGGGGCGGTCATCAATTCGGCCCTGGAAATTAGTTATTAAGAAACGTTTGAAAAATGAACATATCGCAATCAAAGGTATCCAAGAAATAAACGAATTATTAGGCCCGTGGCTTATATACTAATTGTAAGATTTAAACTTTCGACCGTTGGTTCTCGTTGAAACATTTTGTAAATTAATGGCTTAGTTACAATGATGGCGCGGGGGAAGGGGGTGGGCGGCATATTATAATATCAGTAAGGAGGGGACGGGAAATTAAATTTTGCCCCCTCCCCCCCCCCAACAAATCTCCTAGTTCCGGCCCTGATTCAGTCAATTAAAACCTTACAACTGACACTGCATCTAAATAACAAATTTGCTTGCCCTGAAGATGAGTGTGACTAGTACTCGAAACATCGTTAACAAAATATAAAATTTTTTTCATCTGGATCCTGTGCTCAAGAAATTTTAAGAATGATATTATGTTAATAAAAAACAAATAGAAAAGCTAATATACTGTAATTATGGTATTTTACCTGGAAATGAGGACTTGAAACACATTTGGAGAGCTGTACAAATAAAGGTTCCATAACTTTAACAAATTCCGCTGGTTCGATTACATCTAATATTTCTTCGAGTTCATTCAAAAACATCACCTAAAAACAAAATCAAAGTTTTTAATATTTTAAAATCAAAATATATATATATTGTGTTTATTAAAGCTTTTGTGGTTTGAATTATTATTATTATTAGGGGAATTTTTAAATATAGACCATATTTTGTTATTAAAAATATAAATACTGTACAACGTTTCGACTGCTTATTCTGCAGTTAATTAAATGTCAGGGTTTGTTTATTGTAATATATAATATATATGTGTATATATATATATGTGTGTGTGTGTGTGTGTGTGTAATATATATATATCGACGTTCTAATTAGTAAAGTGCCTAACTCCATTTTTGTTTATTTTTCAGGACAGCCAAAAAACATTTCATTGTCATTGTTAGAGCCACTGTTAAACACTTTGGGGCAACTTTTCGAACTGAAAAATTTGAATTAAGCTCTTACCCAGTTCAGGGCATAAGAAGAATGATATTTTTTAACAGAAAATACAAAAAAATGATTTTCGAAAAAAGTGGAGTTAGACAATTTACTAAATAGAACGTCGATATATATATATATATAAAGAGAGAGAGAGAGAGAGAGAGAGAGAGAAAGTATTGGATTCATGTCAAAAATTCGATGGATATACGGGTTATGAGGTCCCCTGAATCAAAAAAAGTGGTTTTCGCAACATGGTCTCTCTGTCAGTCTCTGTGACAGCCTGGGTTCAATTTAAAACATGAAGGAATTGAGCTGGGAGGTTGAAACTTTATATTTAAGTTAGGCACCCACCTGAGGCGTGAAAATAAGATTTTTTCAATATCAGCCAAAAAGTACTACTACTTTACTGATGTATTTTTTCAGTTTTTTTCAATTTTCTCAAAATAGGCTTGCTCTTTAAAATGTATATTCTCATTTTGCCATTAAAATATTCTGAAGACCACTTTACTCTTGTACTTGATAGGAAAGATAGGAGAAATGGCTGCCATGGTAACAAAGTATAAATATTTTCCCATACTTATAAATTTCAAATCTTGAATTCTAATACAGTATATCGACGGAAACTAAATATATGTCGACACGAAAAAAATGGTGTGACAAGCAGAGAACACAACTTTAGAATACCGAAGGTAAGAGAAAGTTATGTGCTGTGCGACAGTCACACCAGATTTTTTAAATAAATAATTAATACAAAATGATGGTCTATAATTAAAAATTCCCCTAATAATCATATATATTGTTGAATAATGAATAGTAAAAATAAATATTTTATTTCTTAAATTTTAATTATCGTACTATTTATTTAATCATTCTTACCTCTTTGGGAGAATGAGTTTTGGGCCAAAACTTGAGAAGTGCCCGAATGACTGGTTCCGTGAGCGATGGGTCTTTTTCAAGAAATTGTACCACACAATATGCAAGTTGCGGATGATATACTGATAATGATTTAACTTTGTGCAAAGGCAGCAGAACTTTTAAAAGAAAGACCTTGTGTTCATCTTTGAGAGGTAATGCAAACCCGTTGATGATACTGCAGAAAATGACGATGATATATTAGTTTTAAAGATAACGTTTGAAAGAAAAATAAAAGATGATATTTAATTACCTTCCAAGTATCTCTAAAAGTTCTGCTATACCGTTGTGATGTTCAGTCTCGTATATAAACCTTAAATAAAATTAAAATAAATAATTATTCTATTTAGTAAATAAAATATAGTAAAAAATAATCATTTCAAGTATAAAAGTTTTTTCTTATTATATCTATTTGACAAATTTTATAATGAAAACCTATTTCAAAAATTCTTCCCTTGATTTTGGGTGAGAATCTATTGAAAAAGGTATCATTCTATCAATCTTTAATAAATCAATTTATTTATTAAATGTTTTTTGGCTCGATTCCGGTCTATTGGTAGTTTAAATTGGTTATTAATTTAAAGGTTAGAATAATATTATAAAATGTGCTGGATTATTTTTCTATTACAACGTATTTTTTATTAATATTACAGAGATTTAATAATAAAAAACTCACCTATAGAAAATGTTATTTATTTGTTTGCGTATATAAGCGCGCAAACCAAGGAACTTGCCATAAATCCGATGCAACGTTGTTTTTAGAAAATCTCGTTCTCTTGGATCCTCGGAATCAAAAAGCTCGAGGAGCTGAAAAATTTAAAAAAAAATAAATAAATAAATAAAGATTAATAGACTAATTTTTGTAATTTATTTTGTAGGGATGATTTAAAGTTAAAATTAAAAAAAAAAAAAAAATGCTTGCATTATCAGTGCAAAACACTTGAATTTTTTTAGAAGAGTTTGTGGCTGTGGACATGTAATATGACAGTGTTGGTGTTGAGAGGTTGCACCCAAAAAGATTTCTCACCAAATGCCCAATTGTGTGATTTCATACTAGATATTTTTGAAACTTACTCAATAATATTAAAATTATAGGCTTATTATAATTTTTTAAAACCTTTATTGGTAGGGATACTTTATAATATTCCACTTTCAAAGGAATGGATTTTATTATTAAAGAAAATAAATTTTTAGCCCCCTCACTCCCACCCTTTCAAAATCAAACCCCAGGACCATGATTGGGTAAAATCAGTGGCGTAGCTAGGCGTGGGCGAAGTGGGCCCTCGCCCACGGCCTCGCACTTAAAGGGGCCTCGCGAGGCCTCTTTAAATGCGATGTCATCAGACTTAAAATCCCCGTTTATTTTTAAATTAAATAAAAACCTAAAAAATATTGGCCACACTCGTCACAGACTGGCAACACAATTTAGCTTTGCAAAACGTTTCTTTACAGGATACTTCATACAAAACAGTGAAAGTGGTAAACATTTTGGAAAAAAGGGGGATTTGAAAAATTAAAACTTGTAGTATTTTTTATTATTCTATATTATTTTATTATTTTTATTGGGTAGATCTTGGGAACGAAAGAAAAGGGGCCTCGCTGATGCGACTTCGCCCTCTTCTATATTATTAGTTCACGCTATGCCACTGGGTAAAATTAATATTTTTCGAGAACATTTCAGAGCCCTAATTTGAAACTTAAAAATAAAAAATCTTTAAAGAGGTATTTTGTAAGTTTCTCCGAAATGAGATTTAGGTAAAATTAATTTTTGACTCTTTTTACAACTTTAACGAAAGAGGAAGAGGAGGAGGAGGAGTAGGTCGAAAGACTTAGAAAACTTTTGAAATAATTTAGATGTCAAAAAATTATATTTTAACAGAAGATAATTAGGATGACATTTAGAGGCTACGAACCGAATTTAATTTCATCAAATATGACCCAGAGATTTTGGCTGTACGATGATGAAACACATAGATAAGTTAGTCAAATGATCTGAAGTGTTGTTTGATATGTATATTATACAAATATGTATATTTACCTGTAAAACAAATTTTTGATCGATATATCTTTTAGCAGCATTTGATTGAAAATCGGGTGATTCGAGAAATCTGTAAAAAAAAAAAAAAAAGAAATTAGTATAAAATTTTAAAATATAATCAGAGAAGAGATAGCCAAATTTGTTTTAGTTTGTTTAATATAAAAATCAATATATCCTTGAAATGAGATATTAAATAAGAGAATTATTAATAAAATGATAAGAGCTTTATTTTGGCTCTCCCTGCCCTTGATTTCTCACAAGGATATATATATAGGGCAGTCGAATATTAGAAAATTAATATTTGTTTGATACAATTAATTAAAATACAAATAGGATTCACAAAATATAAACTTTGAGGTAGTTTTTTGTCTTTTTTATACAAATATATAGACGTTGTTATGCTGGAAGGAATCAAGCGCCATTAACCTAAATCTAAAGGCCTTTTCTTTTGCACAATTGTAAACAAAACCAATGACAATGACACACACAAGAAAGAGATAAATGAAAGAATAATTAACATGTAATAATTATAATAAATTAAACTGCAGTGTTTGAAAAGGCCAGCCGAGGAACCGGGCAACGGAGAAGAAACAGTCCCCACAATCGTTGGAGTTAAGCAATGCCAAGCACGTCGAAAGTTCGGGATTGGTGTCCCCGGGCAATCAGTGTGTGGAAGGTCTCCCGGTAGCCATCGGTATTATGTATTGTAAAAAATTTATAGAATAAAGTCATTCCTCTAAATGGTCTTAATAGCCGAAAAAGGGTTTTTCAAAAAAAAAAAAAAAAAAAAAAAAAAAAAAAACTACCAATTAATTTAGGAACGACGAAAAAGGACCGGGAAAAAAATTAAAAGCATCCTTTGTCCAAATCGCAAGACACCGCAGATAGTTATCATCAGCTAAAGGTATTGTGGAAATTTTACTTACAAAAGTATTATAATATTTTTTGTTTTTCAACATTCCAATTTTTTTTTTTCAAAAGTTTTTGTAAATTTTTTGGGATATGATGGATTGAGGAGGTGGATGGAGGGGTGAGTTATTTTTTTTTTTCTTAAAGACTAAATAATATATAATTCGCATATATAGACAAATTTTTCAAAATTGATCAGGAAAAATGCAAAAAAAAAAAAAAAAAAAATTACCTAAGAAAGAACTCATAAACGAGTTGAAGATGAGGCCAAGCGGCTTCTAACGTAGGTTCGTCTTCTTCCGGGTCGAATTCTGCTCCGTTTGGATTCGACGACGGCGGTAGTGTTCGAAAAAGATTTACAGCGAACTGAAAATTAAAAAAAAAATAATTAGTTATTCATGCAAAAAAAAAAAGTATAGAAGAAAAAAATAAATGAGATGTCTATCTAAAATAAAGATTATATCTTAAAAAACAGAGAATGAATAAAAAAAATTTAATTATAAGCTAACAATACTTTTTTTTTTATAAAATAGATTATTAATTTTGTTACCCCCCCCCCCCCATTCCGTGGCCGAGATGATGTTAATATTGATAATCTAAAAGCCAAGGGGAGTAGGTTCGAACCCATTTATTTAAATCATTTTGCAATTTCAGCTTATTTACATGACTTTGGGGGGTGACTAACTTAAATATAAATTTTCAACCACCTAGCTCAATTCCTTCATGCTTAAAAATGTCCATCCAGACACATAGACAGACACACCCACAGAGACCAATTTGCGGGACCCACTTTTTTGGACTCAAGGGACCTCAAACATGTATATCCATCAAAATCTCAACATCGAATCGCAATACTTTCTCTCTATATATATTTCATACATGGACCCTGTTACGCAATAGTGTGTCAAGCGCCAGATACCGAGATTTGAGAAAATTAACATTAGTTTCTTGTTTTGATTAGATTATATATTAATATAATTTTTTTGTCAATTGTGCAAGTAACATTAAATATACATTTTTTTAGGACATATTTCATAAAAAAATACTATTAATTATAGCATTTGAAACAATATTCCGTGCTTAACTCAATTTTTAATTTTTTTTTTGGCGCTTGACACACTATTGCAATAACAGGGTCCATATAGAGTCAGAGAAAGAAAAAATTTGAAAAGAAATGCAATTCAGATTTCGGCTGAGTTTGCCTGTCTGTTGTCTATCTATGGGCAGCAGTACTTTTATTTAGGGGGGAGGGGATGGAGTATCCGTCAAGGTTAATAATTTATCTTGTTTTAATTAAAATATTTAAAAATATACAAATAGAGTCTTTAGTTTGGTGAATAAATTTTTTTTACTAATGGATTTTTTGAGAAATTCATAAAAAAAAGTTTATTAATCGAGGGTAGTAAATTAGAAAATGCAGCTATATTTTTTTTTTTATTTATATAGTTATTTTATTTGTTCAGCTGACCTTTCGGTTCTAAGTTTGAACCTCAAGATGGTTCAAACATAAAACCTAAACGTCAGCCTGGACCCGAAACTGGTTCAAACATAGAAACGAAACGTCAGCTGAACAAATAAAATAAATAGACTATATAATATAGCTGCATTTTCTCATTTTGGTAGTACCCTCGATTAATAAATATTACATCAGAGCTATACAAATGCGTTTTAAAAAAGTTTGTCTTAATAAGCAAAAAATTTTAGAAGTTACTCCCCCCACCGCAAGTAAAAGTTAAAATAACGCAACTGACTATGGATGAGGAATTTATTGAATTGTGTTAATTTGAATAAAATAAGTTTGGGGTCGTTTAAAATATTTTCAATTAAACAACAAAGTTTGCCTGTAGATATAGGGCTGATCTATGTATAATAGTAATGCAATAATTTTCCGATTAAATCATATATCTGAATTAATAATTTTCACTGAAACAAATAAATAATGAACTTGGTTAACTCAGATTATTTATCTAACTTGAATTGTATCCAAAAGATGAATACACTTCAGTAAAAAAAAAAGTCCTGGGCTTTATCTATAATACATTTAAACCATTTATTATTAATTATAATAATGAAGGGAAATTTTTACACTAGCTAAGCCTTTTATTATTCTTTTTTTAGAAGATACATATTGTTATCTCTCTAAAGTATTTTATTTAATTAAATTTTTTTAATTAAGCGAGTTTTATTTTAGGTATTATTAATTATTAACCCCTGAGAGAAGATTATGGAAAATATTTTTAGTATGTTATAATATAAATAAATTGAGTTAATATAACTTGATCAAAAGGAAGCAAACTAAATTTGTCATTTAAGGTAAAAAATATAGATTAGCTTAACGCCCTAATAATCAACAAAGCTTTCATCTCTCTTTTACACTATTATGCTTTTCCCGAATAAAGTAGATTTATATGCTTGTTTATTTTTAAAATTGCGTTATTTATACTCATGTGTATATCATTCTAGATTTATAAAATATATCTCCTTATATAAGATATATTTTGAAATGGAATTTATAAATCTTCAAAGGTAAATTCAATAATGTAAAATAGATCATAAAATATCGCAACGATCCCAAGGACTTACGTCAGGGAGAGATCTTTTTTATACAACTAATTATTGTTTTTTTTATAATTAATTTTAATTTATTTTATTAAAGGACAATTTCGAAACATTTAAAATTTAATTCTATTAATAAATATAAAATTATAAAGGAAAAGAATTATTAAAATCAATTAATTTGAAAAATATTAATAAAGAAATTTTTTCCCCTTCCACAACTGAGAGGAGAGCAGGTCGTCATGAACAAGAAGAAATAAGATCAGTCGGTGGTTGGCTGTGAATCACCAGATATTAAACATCACTCGTTGGCGGGCTGTAAAGCCGTCAGCATCTCCATGATTAGATAGATATTAGATGGTGGGCTGTGAAGCCACCAGCATCTTCAAACTTCACTCGTTGGCGGGGGGTATAAAGGGGGGGGGGGACCAAAAAAAAAAAGGGCCACCAGCATCTTCAAACATCACTCGTTGGGGGCTGTAAAGCCGTCAGCATCTCCATGATATAGATATTAGATGGTGGGCTGTGAAGCCACCAGCATCTTCAAACTTCACTCGTTGGTGGGCTATAAAGCCACCAGCATCTTCAAACATCACTCGTTGGTGGGCTGTAAAGCTGTCAGCATCTCCATGATTAGATGGCGGGCTGTGAAGCCCCCAGCATCTTCAAACTTCACTCGTTGGCGGGCTGTAAAGGCGTCAGTCACTTCAGGATTCGGTGGCGGGCTATAAAGCCACCAGCATCTTCAAACATCACTCGATGGTGGGCTGTAAAGCTGTCAGCATTTCCATGACACGGTGGCAGACTGGGAATCCACCAGCATCTTCTTATATCATTTCGGGAGTTGGCTGTCAAGTCGCCACAATCTCAAACCTTTCGGATACTGGCTGTAAAGTCACCAGTTTCTTCTTCTACTACTCCGTGGTTGGCTGTGAAGCCGTCAGTATTATCAATACATCATTTCGGGCTGAGAGACGGTCACCACTTGCGACAGAATTGCCGAGAAACGTCCGCCTTCACTTGCGGTTCGGACGAAGGTCGGCCAGATGCGACCGAAACATCACATTCAGTACCAAGCATCAATGATCCTCATTTATTTATTTATTTTTTTTTTTTAATAATATTTTTCAATAAATTTTATTAAGTGATTTTTTTTTTTTAATAAATTATAATATTTTTATTTTTATTTTATTTTTTTGCGAGCAGATACTCTCCCTGATTACGTCCTCCAGATCCACCCCCTCTTGGATCTCACTCGAAAACGTTGCGATATTTTTTTTTTTTTATAGAAAAGAGGAAATTTTAAATATAAAACCAGGTCATTAAATAAGGCTTACTAGATCTTTTTAAAGAACTTCGATTTGATATTCAACCCTTCTGCTTTAAAACTTTCTGGATTTTTTTTTTTACGGGAAAAAAATTATTTTTTTTTATTAAAAAAAAAAAAAATCAATTTTATTTTTTTACTTCTAAAAGTAGAATATATTTAAGGGTAAAAGGTAGTCTGAAATGCTAAAAGAGACAAAAGTATTATTTCAAAAACTATAGCGTGTTTTGTTGTTATGGTAAATTCGATCTTACCCTATTCCCTGACCTAGACGTAATTCCAAAAGAATATACGAGAAAGTTTCGGGGAAGTCATTCCCGATTTTTTAACTAGAAGATTTAGCGTATTCTTGTTAACTATTACGATGATTTGCTATCGGACAGATAAGTTTCATATACTGTAGTTTCGTTTAGGTTAATAGCAAGTTGAAGATTGCGATAATACTGTATTTATTATTGCAGAGAGTTAAAATTGCTACCAATTTGTTGCAAAAAAAAAGCCGCTCTTGTATTATTAAAATACCTCAATAAAAAAGCTAAATATCTATCTTTGTTGAATATTTACTGATGACCTGTTAAACTTATAGAAAAAGATTCGCCTTAGAAACGCCGATAAAAGAAATTGAATAGTGATTTTTTTTTTTTATTTGTTGACTCTTTTCCTTTTTTCCTCTGATTGAACCATTTCATCTCTTATTAAATTTTTTTTTTCACCATGAATAATAAGAAGGTCGGATGTTATTTGCGAAGAATGAATGTATGAGAGCTTTAATCAGGAAAATAAGTACTAAAAAAAAAAAAAAAAAAAAAAAAAAAAACGATTTATTTAATTCCAATCTTGGCGAATCTTTGAATATAAAAGTTAAAGAAGCCAGGTTTATTTAAGATTATATGAATAAAGGTAGTCAGTAAGCGAGGTGTAGATAGATCTACGGGGAGACTATCGCCCCCGTCCCCCTAAAATTTTAAACATCTCTAATTTATTAATAATTTGATTGGGTAATTATTTAAATGGATGGGTATAAATAAGTCAATAGTACAAAAAACTGTCTTCATATTTTCAAATTAAAAAATATGGTGTGATAACGCACAGTGCACAACTTTCGATTACCGAAGGAAACAACAAATTTTTTTGTGTGGAGATATATTTAGTTTCCCATAGCACATAAGTTCCAAACTTGACCACTTGCTTTTCATAAGTAAAAAAAAAAAATCAATTGATTCAAAATTTCCATAGGCTGCTTGAAATAAACTACTTATTTTTCAAAATAACATCTCATATTTGGATATTTTATACACAAATGAGAACCCTAAATAAATATAAAATTTCATAAGAATTTGAAACAAATTTTTTAAATGTGTAAAAAGTTCCAAAAGGGACCGACCCTCTTTTGAATCGAAATTCACATGCAAATCCCCATAGGGATTTAATATTGGCTCTATGGAAGGAAGAGCAGGAAAATGAATTTGAAAAATCTGAATACTACATCAGTAAAGTGTACCTCAAATAATTTTCACGAAAAATTTTATTGATATAATTTTTAAAGAGCATCTAAAAAATAGTTTATGAATTTTAATCAAAATCGTTAGATCTAATTTTGAGAAAATCGAAAAAACTGAAAAAGTACTGGTACTTTTCTAAATTATTTATTCTATTATTTTTCTTATGAATTACAAGAGCAAAGTGTGTTTCAAATAATTTTGAAGGCAAAACTAAAATATAAATTTGACTTGAAACAGATCAAGATCTTCTTAAATTATGGGGAACACAGAAAGTTACCTGGATGTGTTTTTTTAATATCAACAATACTGGAGACAAACACAAAAACCCTGTGTTGCCCATAATTCAAAATATAAATTTTAAAGAGCATCTAAAAAATTATTGATTTAAATGAATTTTAATCAAAATCGTTTTGAACGAGAGATATATATTTGAGAAAAATAAAAAAAAAAAGGAGATATGGAAAAATTCACACACACATTCACGCAGTCTTTTCGGCAACTTAGGCCATTTAAGACTTTGACGGTAACCGTTATTATTTATAATATCTATTGGGGGTCAAGGCATTCTGGTTAGGCCAAATGGTTAAATTAAACAAAATCATTGGACTGCCTGGGGTCCGAACCCGCGACGTTCGGCATAGAAGGTAGGCACGCTACCAACTAGACCAAGCCCGTAGGCAATGCATTTATTTCCATTCATTATTTCTATTCTTATTGGATATTTTATAAAAACATTAAATGATTTTTTTTATTAACATGTTTTATAAAAAGGTACTTCTCATGTTTCCCTTCCCATTTTTTTTTTTTTTTCAATTTAAACAGAACATTTTTATAATATAAACTTTTCTCATATTTTCCAAAGCCGTTCTAATGAATAAATTAATAATATATAAAATACTATTGATATCAAACAATTCAAAACCCATTCTTTTGTGTGAAATAATGAAAAGCCTTTTTTGCCCACTTTATTCCGTACATAAACAAAAAGAAGGATTTCCGCAACTGTTTATTAATAAACACAATTTCCTATTGACAAATGAAAGTTAATCCTTCAATTCTTTTTCGGTTTCAATTAAAAGTAATCCCTAAAAATTGAAAATGATTTTTATATTATCGATCAACATTTTATATGCCGGTTCTATGAATGCGAGTCACCCTATTGAGAGAGAGAGAGAGAGAGACACGATGCGTTGCTATGGCAATAGCAACGCGTCGGAGTGATCTGGTGGGGGTAAATACACACACATACAAGCCTCCTTTAGAATCTCCATATCAGACACGGCATCATAACTTCGACATCCTTTAATGATAAAGTCCTAGTGAAATTTAATCTCCATTTCTGTTGAATCATCACTCGACGTATGTTTACATTTTAACTAATGCACAGGCCAAGGGTGGCAATTTCATACTCATATACTTAAACGGTAAATTAGTCCCTATAGAAGTCAATTTCAGCGTAAATATGCAAAGTAATTAACATTCTTCTAATTCCTAAATGTTAGTTAATTTAAAAATTATGGGCTTTTTTCGCTATCCAAAGACATTAAGTTTTTTTTTTTACTTTCTCTTTCCTGTAAGCTTATATGTAATGTATAGTGATCATGTCAAAAATTCGATGTCGAAATTTTGAGATCCTCTGTGTCCAAAAAAGTGGGTCCCGCAAATTGGTCTTTGTGTATGACTGTCTCTGGGTAGGGGTGTGTATGTATGTGTAAAGCAGGAAATAAATGAGCTACGAGGTTGAATTTTTATATGGAACCGAGGAAACTGTGACCAAATATAATAACAATACTATACTTTATATAAATAATTCTCGAGTTTTTTTTTTTTTTAATTATTATTAATTTTGATATAAGATTAAGGTGGCTGTAGATATCAGTTGATACAGAACAGAGTTGGCAGCCAATTTTGGAGCCTCTATATTAAATTAATTATTAATTTGAGGAAGGATGTGTAAATGCAGGCAGCCAGAAATAAAAACGCTCTCAATTCCCTTTGAATGCCCAGACGTTTCGGGCAAAATTTATTCGCCCATCCTCAGTGAACTATTCTAGTGAGAGAGAGTTAAGTCTCCTTTGGTATACATAGTGGTTGTTAGGTTCTACTACGTATTCGAACTCATTTATCAACATATGGTTACATTAAATAGAATACGTAGTAGAACCTAACAACCACTATGTATACCAAAGGAGACTTAACTCTCTCCCACTAGAATAGTTCACTGAAGATGGGCGAATAAATTTTGCCCGAAACGTCTGGACATTCAAAGGGAATTGAGAGCGTTTTTATTTCTGGCTGCCTGCATTTACACATCCTTCCTCAATATATTTCTAGCCATTAAATATTATTATTAATTATTAATTTTTCTTTAATATAGAGGCTCCAAAATTGGCTGCCAACTCCTCTGTCTTGTATCAACTATTATTAATTTTGTTTCTTGAAGAAAAGCAAGATGAAATTGACGCCTTTAGTATGCAACCGAAATGTCAAGTGAATCTACTATTATAATATCTTTTATTTCGAAGGTGCGACATTTTTCTTTAAAATCTTATAAATTCTTAAGATTTCTTTTTCTTTCATTTCCACCACATATTCGGCATATGTTATTTTCTTTCCTTGCCATCTAAAATTTTATATGTAACCAAGGATAAAATCTGGCGTATGTGTTGGCTTGACCAATTCATAGGTAAGAAGCAAAGTGCCACATTCTATTTCAAAAAAAAGCCCTCGGGCTTGGTAGCGCGTCTGCCTTGTATATCAAGGGTCGAGGGTTCGAATCCCAGGTAGTCCGATGATTTTATTTATGCCATTTGGATACCAAATGGCTTAAAATTTATTTATTTATTCTTATTTAATAAGAATGTTTGGACCCCCAATAGATAAATTTACAAATAACGTGTATCGTTTAAAGTCTTAAATGGACTAAGTTGTCGAAAAGACTGCGTGTCTTTTTAAGATGCACAGTATCAAGCCGAATCCTATCTTACTAATATCCATTAAATGAAATTCCAAGTAGATTATGCAAAATAAATCTTTCAAGATATTCTAGATAAGAACAAAGAAGCAGAGAGAATAAATGCAATCCTGTGTACATTTCAAAGTTGAACGCCATAAAGAAATGAATTTTCAAAAACATAGGACGTTCTTTCTAAGTCCCCTCTATATTTATAAATTAAAAATGAAGATTCCCTCTAAGGTCTCTTGAGAACACGATAGAAATCGACCGAGAATAGTTTCTTAAGTTAGATTCATTCCACAAAAACCAAACTTGAACTCTAATCAAACAAAGAAAAGTTTTGACTATTATTTTCTTACTTAGATCTTTATGCTTCTTTATTTAATTTAAAAACAAAGTTTTTCAAACTGTTCATGGCCTCTTCCCATCCATTGTTAATACATTTTTAATGAAGACTTAAAAAGTAAAAAAAAAAAAAAAAGCAAATAAGAAACACATCTTATAGAAAAATTGGGAGAATCAAACCAGTATCAATTGGACTTTTCACATATCATCTTTATTGTAGATACTCCAAGGGGTCCCCCAATTTTTCATTCATCTCGTTTCAGGCAATAAAAATGCAACCCTCAACATCTTAAAGAATTTTATATATATATATCCCTATAATAGCCGAGTTTCTGCCTGTTTTGTTTCTCTTGTTCCGAGTTCTATCTCACAAGTTGTCAGATCTCTTAAAAAAAATAAATAAAAAATTTAATTATATAATAATTTTTAGTATTTTTCATTTGAGGGATTTAATCAATTTTAGCAGGCTTTAATTTTTTATAAAGCAAGACAAAAATCAATTCTTTTCAATGGGAAAATTCTAAACTAGAGAAAATTATTATATTTTTTTACTTTCTCTTACCCTATATATGAAATATATAGAGAGAAAAGTATATGTTTGTATTATAGAGCTTAAATATCTAGTCATAGCTTGGGTCAATGGGGGGGGGGGGTTTGAATAAATCCCCCCGTGGCTACCCTATGCTAGGCAACAATTATTTTATTTCGGGTATATTAGAAGCTATTCTTGAGAATAGATAGCGCTGATTCTAAAAATACCATCTATTTTGCCCGATTGGCTCTAGTTTTAGAGATATAAAGAGAATAAAATGTTCATAGAAAATATGTTCTAAAACGGCAATATTTTTTTTTAAGTCCATTAAAATATGCAGATAGTTAAAATACATAGAAATATTGAAGTTTCAGCCCAATCGGAGGTCATTTAGACGTGCCTCAAACGATTTAAAGTTTAGAAAAAATCCAATTTTTAATACCATAGTATAGAACGATGAAAATTTTTGCGATTGCATTTCTCTAATTATAGAATTTTCAATAAAGCGAAAAAGAAAGAAATAAAATTAGCAAAGGAGGGAGGGTAATATAAGCCAGACTGTGGCTACCAGACAGATCGAAGTTTGCCAGCAACCGACCCAATATTGCAACATGTTTGGACCAACTAGCTGCTTATATTGCTTCCCATGTCAACGATTTTCCTCTGACCTCTATTGACTATTTATTCTATATTTTCTTAGCCCTACCCTCTCTCTCTCTTTCTCTTACCCTGTCAGCTACTATTTCATAGATGATTTTAATTAATTAAAGTCCCTGACATTCAACCTTCATCAAATTATTTATAATTAATTTTGAGAATTTCAGTTGGAATATTAAATAATAGAACTTTGTTATAATGTTATTTTATGGATATTAGAAAGTCTTCAACTTGTCCAAATTGTTTATTCTTATGTTAATTATAAGAATAAATTAATTAATGAGAAGCCTATATGAAATTAAATATTTCTTTGGATTAAAAAGAAAACGTGCCCCATCCTGTCTGTTTCTCAGTGATTATAATCCTCAATTATTATCTAATAAGAGAGAAGGAAATAAAAAAGAATTTGAAGTTATTGAAATTCAACTTGGGCCTGACAAAATGTAATTTATTAACCTGGCAGGTAAACCAATTCATACATCCGTTGTTGACACAAAAAAGTTATTTTCATAACTTAAATAGACTCCTTCAACTCTAATTGCTAATTTCTCTCAAGCTAAAGCGCTTTCGACAAACCGCCAAGACATAGGTCTACCGTATTATCAGTTTTTTTTGGCTCGTAGCTACCCTACTGAATGTGGTCTCCATGTTTATTCACAATTTGTAATTTAATTATTTGGAAAAAAATGTTTTTTTTTTTGTTTTTTTTTTTTGTACTGAGTATTGATTTGTTTAATCAAAAAATGGTATGACTGGTCGCACAGCATAAAACTTTCTCTTACATTCGGTAATTGAAAGTTGTGTTCTGTGGTTGTCACACCAGATTTATTGTATCGATATATACGTTTTAAGGAAAAGTTAATTGATTTATGAATTTTAATCAAAATCATTAGAGCAAATTTTGAGAAAATAAAATAAAAAAACTGAAAAAGTACATCAGTAAAGTACTAGTACTTTTAGCCGGATTTTGTAGTGCAGTCACTGGCTAATATCAAAGCGATATAGACAACAAACACTTTAACGGCTGATGCTTGGTTGGGATACAGCAATACAGAATGGTATAATTTGGAGGGGATGCATTATCGGAGGGGGGGAACGTTTGCCTCCCCTTAGCTCCTCCCCTGTACCGCCGCCACTGGCTAATATCAAAACGATATAGACAACGAACACTCTTGCGGTTGATGCTTGGGTGGGATACAGAAATACAGAATGGTATAATTTGGGGGGGGGGGCATCCAGGAGGAAGATGCCATTGTCGGGGGCTCCCCTTAGTCCCCCTGTAGCGCAGTCACTGGCTAATATCAAAGCGATATAGACAACAAACACTTTTACGGCTGATGCTTGGTTGGGATACAGCAATAGAGAATGGTATAATTTGGGGGGGGGAGATGCCATTATCGGAGGGGGGAACGTTTGCCTCCCCTTAGCTCCTCCCCTGTACCGCCGTCACTGGCTAATATTAAAACGATATAGACAACGAACACTTTTACGGCTGATGCTTGGTTGGGATACAGCAATAGAGAATGGTATAATTTGGGGGGGGGGAGATGCCATTATCGGAGGGGGAACGTTTGCCTCCCCTTAGCTCCTCCCCTGTACCGCCGTCACTGGCTAATATCAAAACGATATAGACAACGAACACTCTTGCGGTTGATGCTTGGTTTGGATACAGAAATACAGAATGGTATAATTTGGGGGGGAGATGCCATTATCGGAGGGGGGACGTTTGCCTCCCCTTAGCTCCTCCCTGTACCGCCGTCACTGGCTAATATCAAAACGATATAGACAACGAACACTCTTGCGGTTGATGCTTGGTTGGGATATTGCAATACAGAATGGTAGAATTGGGGAGAGGGCATCCAGGAGGCAGATGCAATTGTCGGGAGGCGGGACTTTTGCCTCCCCATTACGTCTCCCCGTAGAGCTGACACTGCCTAATATCAAAGCGATATAGACAACACTGTTGCTGCGGCTGATGCCTGGCTGGGATAGTGTAACACAGATGCTCTTTAAGATGTCAAAATTGGGGCCTTTAATCATAGTTTGTTTTTCTTTTTTGAGACCGGAAGAAATAGAACAGGCCGACCCATCGCACGGTCTGACGCCTGTTGAAAATATAGAAGGAAGGGACTGACAAGTAAAGAATAGAACTGTCAGTCCCAGCTCGGGCAGCTCGTGGTCGCCATCCACGTACCCACAAGATGTGGGCCCCTGAGCAAAGTCATAGCCAGGCGAGTTATCTAACTTAAATATCAAATTTCAACCTCCTAACTCTTTTCGGTCTTGAAATATTTTGTTCACAGGCACACAGATAGGCAGGCCATTTTGCGGAACCACTTTTTTTGAATTCAGGAGTTTCAAAAAGTAAATTTTCATCAAAATTTCGACATGGAATTTTTTACATACTTTGCATCACCCCCTATAGATTATCCTATATCCTATTCACTCCATATCTGTATAGGTTAGAGTAAGTAAAATATTGAAATTTTCGGTCTATAGAGAATTTTTAAGAAAAATATATTTTTGGCAACTCGAATTAATGATATAATCGAATTGGAAAGACTTGAGCCGTGTAATTGAGTTTTTTTATTATGAGAGGAAATTGTCTTTTGTAAGAATTCTTTATCTGGAGCTTTGGCTTCCTGGTTTAAATGAGGTACCATCGATCGGATGCCCTTGGTCCTAGGGCATCCAAGGACAATGTCATCTCCTGAGGAAGGGATTCACTTATCGAAGAGAAGGAAGAATAGAAAAAAAAGTGATTTAAAAATGATAAATGACTCTCCTTCGGATACAATTTAGTATTGTAAAATAATTTCCTCGCTCCTTTTTCTAGATGACTTTTGAATATATTATCTATTTTTTTTTCAACGATGTTTATTTTTAAATTGGCTAAATTATATATAGAGCTAATGCATGAATAGGGTGATTAAAATTCGCAGGGGATCTCTCGTTCGCATTTTATAAGATCAAAAGCCATTTAAGATGATAAATTAGCGACGGATCAATGAGAAAAAAACCAAAAGAGGGAGAAAAAACAGCCTTAAACAGTGCTGGCAACAAAAGAAAAGCTGGAGATTTCTGGCGAAAAAAATGGGGCAAAGCCGGAAGAACGAAAGGAAAAAAAATATTTGCAAAAAAACCTTGACTGGCATAGCATGTGGTCCTTATTAAATGGCAATAAATAATTTACAAAATTGCGCCATTCGACATTTTGATGAATTTTGTTGACATCTGAGGATGGTAATCTGACCGAAAGGTCGGCTTGAAGTGACTAATAAACGAAATAAACTTAGCTGCAATCGCTCTTTTCTTTTTTACTTACTACAAAACAATTTCAGATAAAAAGAGTCGGAAAATCAAGAATTTTTTTACTTATATAGAGAGAAAGTATTGGTTTCATGTCAAAAATTCGATGTCGAGATTTTTATGGATATATACGTTTTGAGGTCCCCTGAGTCCAAAAAAGGGGTTCCCCGGGTTTTGGACCCCCTGAGTCCAAAAAAGTGGTTTCCGCGACATGGTCTGTCTGTGGGTGGGTGTTCAATTTTAAGCATGAAGGACTTGAGCTAGAAGGTTGAAATTTTATATTAAAGTTTTGTACCCTCTTGGACCGTGAAAATAAGCTTTTAATCAAAATCGGCCAAAGAGTACTAGTACTTTACTGATGTACTTTTTCAGTGTTTTTTGATTTTCTCAAAATTGGCTCCAACGATTTTTTTTTCAATTCATAAATTAATTATTTTTTAGATGCTCTTTAAAATGTATATTCTCATTTTGCCATTAAAATCTTCTGAAGACCACTTTGCTCTTAGGCTTACTTCATAGGAGAGGAGAAATGGTTGCCATGGTAACAAAATATAAATATTTTCCCATACTTATAAATTTTACATCATTTGGATACCAAATGGCTTAAATAGAAATGCCTGGACCCCCAATAGATATTATAAATAATAACGGTTATCGTCAAAGTTTTAAATGGCCTAAGTTGTCGAAAAGAATGTGTAAATAGGTGTGTGAGTGTGAGTGAGAAAGTGTGAGTGTGTTAAAAAAAAAAATTTACATCTTGAATTCTAATATATCCGCGGAAACTAAATATATGTCGACACGAAAATCTGGTGTGACAAGCTGAGAACACAACTTTAGATTACCAAAGGTAAGAGAAAGTTGTGAGCTGTGCGACAGTCACACCAGATTTTTTTTAACTTTTATTTTAGTAAAAAAAATTTCAAGCGAAAAAAAGTTTAAGATTCTTCGCTAAAATCGCTCGAATTTTGTTGAATTTTAAAAAAAAACTTAGAAAAAGTCGATGTTAGCAGCTCAATGGTTTTATTTCATATTAATGTGCCTAATCTTTAAAACATCAAATTATTATTATAGAAATTTTGAAATTTTATTTTCAAGCATAGTGAAGGAAAATGAGAGATAGCCAAGAGGGACCCTCACTCCAAGACTTCTTAATTTTTCCCATAAAAAATTATATTCAACGAACTAAGGAAGCTTGTCAATCATCTACCTCCCTAAAAAACATTGAAATAAACGAGAGCAGGGTAGAACCTCTCTTACAAGTCCCAACCCGTTAACATGAATCAATAAAATTTATGTCGATGTGTTTCTAAAAGATTTTCCATACCAGCCATCCTTTTTAGTATTTCGTCTTTCTAGGAAATGAAGAAGGGAGAAGACACACAGATGGATAAATTCTAGTAAAGTCATTGACCTAATTTTAGTTCAAGTTCAAAGGCAAGAACCCTTTAAATTGGCAATATTAATAACTTTAAGAATTATGAAGATGGGATTGTGTGTGGTGTGTTTTAGGTGGGGAAGGGGGGGGTTTTGTTGTTTTAGTTCAAGTTCAAAGGCAAGAACCCTTTTTGGCAATATTAATAACTTTAAGAATTATGAAGATGAGCAAGTCAAAGAAATTAAACGAATAAAATCTTCATTTATTTGCTGTCGTTTAGAGAGTAGATGACTCTTATTATGTCAAATATATATTTGACTATTTGCCTGTACTGACGAAGAGAGCGACATGCTCTCCAAACGTCATGAGAAAAAAAAATAGTTTTTATATATTTAATTCCCTTGACTGACGTGATGTACAGTGAGCGTCACGATCAAGTTCCCACCTGATAGCTAGAGCCTTAAGAATATACTATACCATATACTTAAGGCTCTAGCTATCAGGTGGGGACATAATTGTAGCGCTTTCTGTACTAAATAAATATCGATAATTTTAAGGATTGCTAGAAGCTTTATGTAAAAAAAAATCAATTCACAGAAACAAATCTCTCTTTTCTAAGAAAATTTTAATCATAAAAGATTAACTAGAGCGGGCGACTATATCCCAAATTTTATAAAATAATATAAAAAGAAGGAGGTATATAGCTGAATGTTGATATTCAAATAGGTAGAAAAAATGACAGATGCATTTAGTTTATGACTTGCTATTAATTTAGAAAAATTACTAGCCGCGCCGCCCGCCTTCGGCGGGCTTCGGCTAGTCCAGGGGGGGCTACGCCCCCTGGACCCCCAGCCGCTGGCTCGCGCCTGCGGCGGACCCTCGCCTTTCTTAAATATGAGAAACCGCCTGGCAGTCTAGACAGGGGGCTATGCCCCCTGGACCCCCACTACAGGGCTCGGGCCCGCCCCGCGGCGGACCCTCGCCTTTCTTAAATATGAAAAACCGCCTGGCGTCTAGACAGGGGGCTACGCCCCCCTGGACCCCCACCAGCTGGCTCGGGCCCGCCTGCGACGGACCCTCGCCTTTCTTAAATATGAAAAACCGCCTGGCGTCTAGAGGGAGGGGGGCTACGCCCCCCTGGACCCCCCACCAGCTGGCTCGGGCCCGCCTGCGGCGGACCCTCGCCTTAAATATGAGAAACGGGCTGGCAGTCTAGAGGGGGGGGCTACCGCCCCCCTGGACCCCCAGCCGCTGGCTCGGGCCCGCCTGCGGCGGACCCTCGCCTTTTCTTAATTATAAAAAGAAAATTATTATTACTACGTATTCCAATCCAGTGCCTGCTTGAGGATTTGTTTACCTTCATAGAATACACAACTTCAAAGAATACTTGAATACTGGTATTTCTCTATACATTTCCTATGGGAGAAATCGTAACTTTAAGAATTAATAACTCAAAAAGTTATAGGAATTTTGGTACCCGAGTATTTTTCCGGGACTCTCCTATAACGTCCTCTATAAGACTGCAAAATTTCGTTTCAAAATTCCAACGGGAAGTTGGTCAAACAGAGCGTGACAGACGGACAGACGGACGGACAGACGGACACACCGCAATTATTATATATAGATTTTATATCCTCCAATACAGGAAATAAAATAGAATTTCAATTATTAAAAAGTTCTTTATTAATCTAATATCAATAAGCGATTGATATTAAAAGTCTCTTTCTTTAATTAAAAAAAAAGATGCTTATAGAATGAATGAATAATTTGCAAATACATAGAGAACTCAAACAGGTTCTGACTTGAAAATAGATAGGCATTGCAGCAGGTAGAATAAATAAAAAAATATTTTTATTAATTTTTTTCAAATCAATCAGAAATTTTTTTTAGTATAGGGTACTAAGCATATAGTGATTGGCAATAAAAAATATTCCTAATTTTTATGAATGAATCTAATCTCCAAATTTAGAGTAAAAATCAATCACTTGGCAACCAAGTTTAAATCTTCCATATCATGATTTAAAAATATATCTATAATTTGAGATGACAGAGAATAAAACCATTTCGCACCCTCTATTACAAATATTTTAAATTATCTAATACCCTTGCTGAGTTTTCTCTTTCATCTCAAAAGCAATTTTTTTCTCATTCTGTGAAATATTTATAATTTGTTGGTATGATAACGAGTTGTCTGTCCTAACTTTGCTAGGGTTTACATACAGCCAATTTAATGAAGATCGTTAAAATGATTTAGGAGAAAACCACAAAAAAATATTAAAAAAAAAAAGTTGAGAGTAAAATTGAGTCCTAAACAATTTTAAGGCCGATAAGAATCTTGATTCTAGATAATTTTCCCGAAAATGAAATATATTATTATTTATTTAAATTATTCGACTAGGTATATACTATAGAAAAAATAATATAGAATAAAAAATAATTCGATTAAGAGCTATTTATTTTAGCAAAAGCGACGAGGGGTAAAAAAAAGGGGTAAAATTTGTGATATAATTATGTGAGGAGATAAAAGACTTTCTCGGAAAGAGAAATAAGAATGAGAGAGAGATAGAATTCAGACCACTAGCAAGAGAGAATAAGCCAGAGAGAATTGTTTGAAATATTGATGGATAAACGAATTAGTTAATTATATTCTTTGTGTAAATATGAACCTAGGTTGAATGGTCCATAGAATAGATTATTAGATGCTTGTACAAGTAAATATAAAATATTAATTAAAAAATATATTTCAGTTTGCTTATTTATCATATTTTAATTAAAATTTTTCAATAAAATAAAAATAAAAGGTAAAATACCTTTAGAAATAAGGCGGAAAGCTAAGGGAATTGCCTCGTGCCAACAGGATGCAGCCATCTTGGATATTGCACTAATACAAAGAAACGCAGGTCCAATGTAACACTGACGGCGCCTCTCCGGCTACTGAACGAAAGGACGCCTTGCATTTGCTTATTATGAGAATAGGGCTCTAGGAGATGTCGCTAGGCCAATTTTGTCCAATCATAATAGGCCAGGGAAGAATTTCAGCTGCTGATCGAGTCTAAGCACATAGGAGGAGTGGGGGGTGATGACGTGTACTCAAAGCCCATCTCCCACCCCTTTGACTTTCCCGGGCATGTTCTAGAAGTGATTATTAAAAAATTTCTCCAATAGAGTCGCGTAGAGGGCACGAGCCACGATAAATCAGAGCAGCATTATAAATAAAATAAATGAATTTAAAAAAATAGGTAAATTAACATTCATTTGATTAAATTATTATTATCAATTTATTTTTTTTTAATTTTTTAAATAAAAAAAATATTTTTATTTAAAAGAAAAAAATATAGGCCTATGTCGACACAAAAAAGGTAAAATCTCCTTTGAAAAAGGGTTGCCCTGGGGGCTGGCTTGATTTTTTTATTCTTAATACCTACTGAATTTTGTATTTAAAATATATTATTATTATTATTTGTTATTTCTAGTAGGTAAATGTAACGCAGACAGCTTTTCTATTTATTAACAAAGTATTGAATATAATGGATCCTATTATTATTGTATGTTTTCTTACTAGCTGCATGACCTTCTCCGAGAGGCATTTTTTTTTGTATTAGTGTATTTTTTTTGTATTATTGTATGTATATAGGTTCTATATGTAATATTATATTCTCAATTATTTCGTGGGGTAGAATTAATTTTTTAAAATATCCAAAGAAAAAAGATTAATTTATTTGCGACACATCCACATTTTCGGTAATCATGTTTTTAAGGATTAAGGATCCTGTGGAGGCTAGCCGGGAGGTGGGGTTTATTTTTATTTTGCCTTAGCCAGGGTCTATGAGAGAATTTGTATTTCAACATGTTGTCATTAATACAAACATGATTCAAGATTAAATCACCACTCGTTTTAAGGGATTTTCGAAATTTAATTAATGGTCTTGCAGGTGGAAAGACCTGTAGGTGGGAAAAAAAATTTTTGGGACTAATTTCCAGTTTGCATTAAAGGATTATTAAAACTGGCAATTTTTATTTATCTGGCACTGTTAACTGAAATTTGTCCCCGAAAATGAATAGAAAGATTGGTGAAAAATCCCAATGGGAGCTAAATGATAATCAAACACACATATCATAACATTCATTTTTTTTGGCAATGGTAATATTTTGGCTCTAGTATATATACCATAGACCTACTATATTTAGGTAAAAGAAATTAAAAATTATACCAAACAAAGCGACAAACAATTTATAAGATGAGTGGAAAAAAAAAACATTGAAATGTGTTTGTTGTCAGGTCAAGACAAAAAAAAATCTTGTCAATTGTCAATTTATAAAAAGAGCACCCAGCCACCCATCATACTTTTTTATCATTTGATTGTAAAACCAAAAGTGGTGATAATTATGTGATTAATCATTTGCGTCAATAAATAAACATTTTGATACCTATTGATGTTTGTTATAAATGGAGATTTTTTAATTAATATTTTTTAATTTTAATGACGCGAATATAAATATTTCATTCACTCATTTAGCTATTGGAGAGATTGAAATTTTAAGGAGTGAGGGGAAATTTTTTTAATAACGCCAAATTTCTAAAATTTTAAAATAATCGTTAAAGGGTAAGGTTTCTTACAGTGCTATAACTAAATTGCATTAGGAGCAAGGGGGGATAAAGGGGGCAACTCCCCCCATCCCCTAGATTTGAGAAAAATATTTTTCTTGGGAATTAAATTTTATTTTTAATATAAAATTTTAAATTAGATTTAATTGTTTGTATATATTTTCTGGTAAAGAAGTACAAAATGCAACTTTAAATTACCGAAAGTAAGAGAAAGTTGTGTGCTGTGGGACCAGTCCAAGGGCGGATCCAGAGGTGTTTCTCGAGGGGGGTAATCTGGTGTGACTCGTCGCACAGCACACTATTTTTTTTTTAATTTCGGTAATTTAAAAGCGCATTCTGTACTTGTTTGCCAGAATATAAATACACATCAAATTTTTAAGTATTAATTTTAAAATTTTACATTAAAAATAAATTTTTTGCGAAAAAAGTTATTTTTTCGAATCTCGGGGGGGGGTAATTACCCCCTTTACCCCCCTCGTATCCGCCCTTGGACCAGTCATACCAGATTAACCCCGCCCTCTCTCCTCTCCACCGAAAAACACACCTTAGGTCTCTAGCAAATTCTAACAATGTTTAATAAGTGCAATGAATTTTTTATTTTTTTTTTATTTTTTTTTTTAGCCCTCGGGGCTTGGTGTAGAGGTTAGCGTGCTAACCTCGTATACCAAACGTCGCGGGTTCGGACCCCAGGCAGTCTGATGATTTTATTTAAGCCAATTGGATACCAAATGGCTTAAATAAGAATGGCTGGACCCATATATGTATATTAAATCAATAAC
The DNA here is from genome assembly GCA_023213315.1 of Euborellia annulipes. NCBI lineage: Eukaryota > Metazoa > Arthropoda > Insecta > Dermaptera > Anisolabididae > Euborellia > Euborellia annulipes. The sequence goes on from JAKCPI010001420.1 coordinate 95,382, forward strand.
GGTTATCGTAAATGTCTTAAATGGCCTGAGTTGCCGAAAAGACTGTGTGAATGTGTGTGTGAGTGTGAGTGTGAATGAAAAAAAGTGTAAATGTTAAAAAAAAAAAAAAATTTTATTATTTTTATTTTGCGATTATGTATACATGTTGGCAGGAAAATGATAAAAAGAGGGATTTATTTGATTAAATCATGAGAGTTGTTAAAATGACAATTCGATATTGTCATTTACCTAAACAAATCAAGAGATTTAATCAAATATCTAAACTGATTTAGTGTCAAGAAAAAAAAACATCTAATCTATTAAAAATATTTATTTAGCAAATGAATTCAGGCATTAGATACTTTTGCTTCCTCTTCTCTTTAGAGTCTGATATTTTAGAACAAAATACCGCGGGCTGGCCTTAAAATTATATTTTAAACAATTTACAAGCGTCCAAACCAGCCTGTTTCGATAAGCATGGCCTGGCTTCATACACTTTCGGTAATCGGCTCATTAGATTAAAAATATAACCTGTAGGTTGTTTTAATATTTATATTTAATGAGCCGATTACCCAAAGTGCATGGCCCAACTCCGGTGGCGCATGTTCATTTCTGAAACGGACTGCTCTGGACACCTGCAGTTTGTTTTGATATTATTATTTACTGTATTTATTGCTGTTCTAGGCCTAATATAGACTCGGTGACCTTATTTTGTTCTAAAATGTCAAGAAAAGACGTAATGCTTAATGATTGTTTAGTTTACTAAATAATATGAACCTTCTTTAGAGAAATTTCTTTAGAGAAATGCAATATTGAATTGATAAATTTATATTTATATTGATTGATTTAAATCTCCCGATTGCGGTATATTATTTTCCTGAGACATATCGCCTGATGAGAATCATTGTGGCGAAAGTCCGAAATTCAACAATTCGAAAAAAAGGCGTTTGAAACATATAAGCTTATATTTAAATGGCCGGGCAACAAATTAATAGGACAAACCAGAATCAATAGCAAAGAATGGAAATATATTTTGGCCACTTGGCAACTCAAAAGAGAAGACGTTTTAACAACGGTGGTAGGCTTAACTCAAAAATTGAATTTTTGGACTTTCGCCACTATGATTCTCAGCAGACGATATGTATAAAGAAGACTATAAAAGGGCTGTAAATAAAAAAGATTTTAGATTGGTAGACAGATTTCAAAACGTTTCGAATTAAGTTAAATTTGTTTATCTTCAGTTTATATTTTTTCTCATTATGTCCAAAGTATTTATATATAAAAATACTTAGAGCGCCTTTGGGAATAATAAGAAAAAAAATTTCAAATGAAGATAAGCAAACAAAATTTGATTGAAATTTGCATCTAAAAGCTTCTATTTCTTTTCCTAAGGGCTTCTATACCGGTCTAGATTTAGAACACGTGTCCGGACCTGAGAAATGTCCGGATTTTACTAATATGAACCAAAAACATGATCAAATTGGAGAATTTTACTGGGGAAAATACTTGAAAAGTTCATAATATAATATAACCACTTGTTTACATGTAGGCCTATCTACTATGTATGTAAATATTTCATGGAATTTAAGGGATAGTGTATTAAAAGGCTTAATTATAATAAATTTGTAATTTATTAACCTCATAATACTAATTTTTTTTTTTTTTAATTTAAAAAAGAATTTAAATCAAGCTAAGTTTGATAATATTTCCCTCTCAGGATAGCGCAGATTTCAGTGCTTAATTTTCAAAAAATTTTCCATACCACCCGGAAGTCATCTGTCCGGATCTGGCGTAAATAAATTATGGTAACTCTACTTAGAGTTAAAAATTTAACAATTTAGAAAGATGAATATTGATGTGAGTAAAGAACCCCGCATCTCCCTCCACCTCCGTCCAAAAACTCAGAATGGAGGCGAATACTTGAACATATGCCTATTGGAAAACCTGAAAAAATGGATGAAGATAAAAGAGCAATCAACAATATCTCACAAATATCGCTATCGATTTAGCGAAATAGTGGCAATCTTTTAGGCTATTTCTATTCCAAATGCGTGTTATTAGTCATTATTAATAATTCAAATCATGACATAGAGAGACTTTAACGACATGATATTAAAAAATCAGCTAAAACTAAATCTTGGCGATTGTCCAAGTGACTGCAGGATTTTTGCAATGCAGTCGAATTCGCATTTTTACTGAGTAAGTAATGAAATAAGGTAGTAAAGCCTTAAAAATAACATACTATTTAGAATTAAATGATTAATTAAATTAAATCCATATTTTTAAACATTGTTATATTATATTAAATATATCATTTTATTACAATTTTATAAAAAAAAAAGTTTGATGTTAAATAAATTAGCGTGAGACCGGAGATGTCAACCGTTTAATAAAAAAAACGTTGGTATTTAAAGATTAAAAAGTGAGATAAATTTAGTTGTTTAACAAGAAACGCTATCTATTTTAAATGAGACCCGGAGTATCGGGGTGGTGAATTAATAATAAATAGCCTGACTGACGGTGAATATGAAGAAAGAAAGAGAGGTAGGTCACCTTCAGCAGAGACGATCGATTCGATATTACGATAAAAGTCGCGGTGGCTTGGTGAAAAAAAAAGGATCGATCCGCGCGAGACGAGAAAGAAAACTCGTGAAATAATTGAAAGGAGCGCAAAAGAGCGACCTAACGGACAGCCATTTTCTCCAAAGAAGAAAGTATCCCTTGTTAATGGACGCCGCATCGCTAGTGAAAGAGAGGACAAGAATCGATACGATAGTTAGAGGGATGCACCCCAAATTCCGATTCAAACAAACAGAAGAGAACACATCTCGATTCTACTGTTAATTAAACAAATACAAGCTTCATTCGATTGAAGAGAGAGAAAAAAAATTAGTATTTTCTTTCTCTTTTACTCTATCCAAATAACTCTTCATCGTACAATAACCTGGACATTTACCGTACAATCAGAATGTTAATCCAAATTAAAAAGTCTATTTAAATTTATTTTGGAAAAACTTTTAAAGGTGTAAAATAATATTAATAGCCTAACTTTTGTAAAGTTGGTTGATATTATGACGTAAACTAGGGTTTTGTATTTTCAGTTTAAAATCTTGAATCAAGACAGATTTTTCAAGATGTTGATGGGGAAACTGATTGGAATTGTATTTAATTCGGATTCTTCTCAGGATCGGAAAATTTTTGGACATAAGACCCAATATTTGGTAGATGATTTTTTTTAACAAGACAGGTGTTAATTTGAGTTTTAACAAAATTGACAATCAATTTTGTTTTCAGATTTTTATTAATAAAGTCAAATTGTACATAACATCTGTCTTCTTTAAAGAAATTTAGCAAGTAATTGGGTAAATTGAAAAAAAAAGTAAGGGGGCAGAAATAAAAGTGAGCCTTTGGATATTAAAGTCGAAGGAGACGTTTCGGACTATTATGGAATGAATGAATAATTCAGTTAAAAAGTATAACAGTAGAACCCCGGTAATCTGAACTAATTGTGGCTGTAGTATGTTCGGATTCGCAAATGTACGGACGGATTATTCGAAAATGCTTATGAGAGGCTAGCCCAATATCGAATCATTAAGCAGATTTACTATTTTATGTCAAAAGAAGATGATCGATTATGTAAGTTAAGTAAAAGTTATTATTTTCATACAAATTTGTAACATACTGTACAAATAGTGTACTGTATATGTACTGTATTGTTTTTATTTTGTACTGTACAGTATTTTGATTCTATATGTTTTGCTAAATATTGGCTTAAAATAAAATTTTTATTTGGAATTTCTCTGTCTCGACTTCTATTCGGATTATCCGAAATTTCGAATTTTTGGGGTTCAGATTACCGAAATCCAACTGTATTTACTTTTCTTTTATTGTCTACTTTTGGAAACCAATCGCGCCCTTTCTCAGGACAATTACAAACAAATAATGTTGATGGATTGCTTGACAATTAATTTTACTGAGGTAGGAGACAACTGGCGATCAAAACATCGATAAACTAAGCAAATCAAATAATATTTATCTCTACCTTCCATTCTATTTTGATATTAGAAAAAAGAGCCACATTATTATTTAAATCCATTTTGAGATATCTCGTTCTACCAAAACAACTAAACTATCCAATTAGAAAACAAAAATACATCAAAATGGTACCAATATTATATTACACAAATAATTTGTTTTATTCCATGGTTCATTTGTTATTTTAAAATAAATGCAGATTTTATCAATAAACATTTATTCAAATAATTAATTTGAAAAAGTTTTAATCGATGTTCAAATGAATAATGTAGATAAAATTATCTTTATATTGGCGAGATTAATTTACTGTATAAATAAAAAATAATTCATTTACCAGTATATATTAGACTTTGATTATTATTCAATAAAACTAATTGTCAGAATAATAATATGCATTTTATATACATGAATATCAATAATATAAAAGGTATTATCAATATATCAACATAAATTAAATGCATATTTGGGGGGGGGGGGTTTTACTTTCTCTTACCTATGTATATATGTAATATATATATAGAGAGAAAGTATTGGATTCATGTCAAAAATTCGATGTCGAGATTTTGATGGATCTTCACGTTTTGAGGTCCCCTGAATCCAAAAAAGTGGTTTTCGCGACATGGTCTGTCTGTCTGTTGTGTGTCTGTGTGTCTGTGAACAAAATATCTCAAGAACGAAGAAGAGCTAGGAGGTTGAAATTTTATATTTAAGTTAGCCACCCCATGGGACGTCACACTAAGCTTTTGAACAAAATCGACCAAAGAGTACTAGTACTTTACTGATGTACTTTTTCAGTTTTTTCGATTTTCTCAAAATTTGCTCCAACGATTTTTTTTAATTCAAAAATCAATTATTTTTTAGATTCTCTATAAAATGTAAAATATATATCTTATATATATAAGGGCCATGGTAAAAATATAAATATTTTGCCATACTTATAAATTTTACATCTTGAAAATCGAATGTACCCTACTGTCGGAAACTAAATACATGTCGACACAAAAAATCTGGTGAGACAAGCACAGTACACAACTTTCGTTTTATATACACGAATATCAATAATATAAAAGGTATTATCAATATATCAACATAAATTAAATGCATTTTTGGAATTGGTCAGTTTTTTTAATTATTTATTGCAATTCGGGCCATCTTTGAAAGAGAAAAATCAATTTTTTATCCTATAAAATTATTTATGGGTGAAGAAATAAATGAGAAGGGTAACTAAGTTTCTAGTCGATATTTCATTAAGTATGTCATGCGTCTTCTCCACAACTTTAACGAATTGCCAAGTATTCAATAAGACGATGATTGGATATTTAGCTATCTCATCAAATCATAATGACAACACATTATTATTACATATATATATATATATAAGCGGTTATTTTAATAACGGTACAATCCACATGTATTTCTTTTAAGGAATAAGGACAAAATAAATTTAAAAGGAAAAGACCAACTTTTTGTTTAAAATAAACTGAATTTAGCCTCATCGAATAATGCACAACAAACAAATACAAAAACTATAACAGAGCGGGAAAAATCTGGCGTGACAAGCACAGAACAGAACTTTGTTACCGAAGGTAAGAGAAAGTTGTGTACTGTGCGACAGTCACATCAGATTTTTTCTGAGTAGAATCCCTCACGCATTCATTTATAATATTAGACCTATATAATAATAATTTTTAGCCAGGAGAAAGAGCAGGTGCAGCCAAAAAACAAAAGCCTCCGATTTAATACAATTTAATGAGACGTTTCGGGTGAATTTCATCTACCCATCTTCAGTCCTTCAAAATTGTTAAAAGTCCCGGAGTTGGTCAATAGGGCAATACATAAATTTACAATGAGAATTGATTCTCACTAAATAAATACGATGGCCCACATCGCCAGGACATATGATACATAAATTTACATGTATTGCCCTATTGACCAACTCCGGGACTTTTAACAATTTTGAAGGACTGAAGATGGGTAGATGAAATTCACCCGAAACGTCTCATTAAATTGTATTAAATCGGAGGCTTTTGTTTTTTGGCTGCACCTGCTCCTTCTCCTGTCTATAGAAAACAGCCACTGACTTTTTGAATAATTTTTAGCTTCCACCTACTGTTAGTAGTAATATTTACATCAATTGGAAACCAATTTGGATAAATATTAGCGGAAAAAGATCTATCGATATTAAAATTATATTTTAAAAGACATCGGGTAGATTTAAAGCTGTTACTTTTTTATTTGCGACCAATGTATCTCTTTTAATCAAATGAATTTAGCAATTTATTTAAGCCAGATAAAAAAAAAAAGTCCTATCAGAATATTATTCAATTGGTAATGGATTTTCACAGAGAGATAACGATTTCCCAATCCCAATGATGTAGAAATTATTTATGAACTGCCAATAGATCTCTAAAATCCAAATGGGACCAGGGAGAGAGAAGATCTGCATTAAGGCTTTCAATTATAAACACATTATCACATTAAGATAAACGTTTATATAAACTTTAGTGACGTTAATATTCAGGCTTTATTGTTTACCTACCAAAATAAAACTAATATTAGTGGAATTGTGGAGGCATACATTTGAAAATAAAAGTGAGTGATGTAATAATATATGATTATATTATGCTCCTGTTGATGAATATAAATAAATGGTAAAGCCTAAGGGCTTGTTTGTTTATTTATTACCTAAGGTGCATTCAACAGCAGAGCGTGTAACGAAAATTTAAGCATAGTACAATTATGCGTTTAAACAAACAAGAATGAATTTTTAAATTTATTATTAGACAAAATTTTTACTTTCTCTTACCTCTATATAAATGTTAATATCATTTTAAAGAGCATCTAAAAAATAAATGATTTTTGAATTAAAAAAAAAAAATCGTTGGAGCGAATTTTGAGAAAATCGAAATAAACTGAAAAAGTGCATCAGTAGAGTACTAGTAATCTTTGACCGATTTTGTTCAAAAGCTTCGTGTCATGTACCAGGGGATACCTTATTTAAATATACAATTTGAACCTTATAGCTCTTTTCGTTCTTGAGATATTTTGTTCACAGACACACACACACCCCGACAGACCATGTCGCGAAAACCACTTTTTCGGATACAGGGGACCGCAAAACATGAAGATCCATCAAAATCTCGACATCGAATTTTTGACTTGAATCCAATAGGCCTACTTTCTCTTTCTATATTAACATATATAGAGGTAAGAGAAAGTAAAAAAAAACCTGCCAATATAGATAGACCCATGATTTGTAAGTCAAAATAATTTTAAGCCTTGTACAATTGAAATTTTAAAAAAATACCAGGAGAGAATTTTTGATGATTACTAAATATTCCATTAGAATGGAATTTAATTTAAATTTCCTATAATGGAATTTAATTTACATAATAGAAGTAAAAGAAGGATCGTCTTCAAAATCCTATATGTATATGAGAATTTCAAAAAAAAATTGTGAAAAAAATTTTAGAAACTGTTTCTCAGAGGCTATGTATAAATGGATAAATTGATTAGGTGATTTATTTTTTTATTTGATTTAAAAATGAATATTTATTTAGCTTGGTCAACCAAATTAATATTTTTAAAATAAATAATTCATCTTTATTTAATTCAATTGAAGGGAAAAAGCTTCTTTTAAATCAACACTTCCAAAATACTAAGCATTTTAGTTGCCTAAATCCAAGGCTACACTATCAAGCACATCAGACACTTGTGGCGCCGACTGTACTTTTATTTATATACCTTCTCATCCTGCCCCCTACCCTCCCCCTGTATGCCACGCCTTTATAAAGGAATGCCTTGAAAATATTTCGATAATTTAATTGATAAAAACAAAAAGTAAAGATTCTCGCGCCAGAGTTCGCTTCCCGTCCCAAGCGAGAAAAATTTATTTCATGTGATTTGACTACAAATCATTTTAAATAAATAGAAATGGGGTCTAAATGGCCTTAGATGCCGAAAAAGATCTTAAAATAGGGTAAGAGAAAGTAAAAAAGTCAAGATAAAAGACCTTGTAAAATAACATTTTCTATTAGCCTACTAAAAAAAAGAACTTTTTAAAGTTATTTAGGCAGCAGCAATATGTTTAATTAAATATTATATTTGCTTTAGAGCAACGAGTGAGAGAGAGAGGGAGATAAAGTTGATGCAATTAACATTCAGTGTGCACAAAACCACAATTTTAACTTGTTAGAAATTTTGATAATTTGGTTTAAGTAATCAAGATTAATAAAAAGTATTATAATTAAAGACGAAGGGAAATTTTAAAACGAATCAAATATATCATGAAAATACAGTATAAATAAAGATAAATAAGATTTAAAATTACAAAAATGACAACTAAAACAATGATATTGTGAAAAATATTTTTTTTTTTTAAACACTCACTTTTTTTCTCATTCATAATTATTAATATATATATTGGGGGTTCAGGCATTTCTATTTAAGCCATTGGTTACCAAATGGTTTAAATAAAATCATCGGACTGCCTGGGGTCCGAACCCGCAACGTTCGGTATAGTAGGTAGGCATGCTACCAACTACACCAAGCCCGAGGGCGCGAAAAATAATTATTTGTTAAATAAAATGAAATGTGTAAGGTTAAAAATATTTCATTTCGAAAATTATGTATATAATTATCCGCCGTTTTATATTAGTGCGCTTTTTGTTGTCAAAAATTAACCTTTCCTTTACTTTTTTTCAGAATAATATTCTTCCCTGTTCAATTAATGAAAATGCGTGTCGAAAATCATATTCATATTGGTCATATTATGATTTTCCACTACGAGAACGATATTTTTGGCGAAGGAACAATAAGCGTAAGAGACATGCTGGTTTTCCCGCTTCAAGTCTGGTGATACCAGCTTGGAGGACGATTCAGGAAGTCCATTGCGATCCCAGAGACAAAATAGCGAGCAATTGAAATGGACAGAAAAGATAAATTGTCCCTAGAATGTCGTTATAAATATCGCCCGACAACAGCTAGAACTTGAGGACTATTTTCGAAAAGCATTACTATTGATATGAATCTTCTCAAAAAATTGAAACTAGAAGATGAAATGAATTTCAGAATTTATTTTAAGAATTAGCCCTACCTCTATCGTTTTGCAGATAATTGGTGAAAAGATTGCACTGTATTTTGTAAAGTCATTCAGTAATTTGCTAATCTACATTGTGTAATGTTCCCTGTTTCGATGGAGAACTTTTGCGTCACGAAAGTCGCGGAACATGTAAAAAAAATGTCACTGTACTTGAACCTATTCCACTACTTGACCAAATGCAAAAATCTCAGTTTCCAAGTTGAGTTATATTGCCCCATTTTATTTTCATTTAAAAACTACTAAGCTTATATGCGACCAAATAACATCCTTCAAAATTTAAATGAATTTAAAAAAAAAATATCGATTCATTTGGTTGATAAAATAAGAGCAAGTAAAAAACAATTTTATCATTTTGTCTTTATGTCAACAAACTCAATGAAAAAATAAAACTGTCAAAGGTGACTTTCATATTAATAAATAAAAGAGATCCTAAGACCTTAGGACTCACCATATTAACAGCTTCCGGATAAATCGGCTCGGTGATGACGTTTCGATTACTTGTCACAAATTCGACCATTTCATTGAGTGCACCTCTTTTCACTTCTTTCCATTTCAGGTCGGAAAGAGGATCAGAAACAAAGTCAAAGAGCACACAACATTGGCGAATTTTCTGAACAAAAAGTTCTTCTCTTTCGTTGATCGCAGCATCTAGAAAAAAAAAAAACGATTTTATATAAAAGGCTGCGAATGTATACATAAAGAGAGATAGAAAGGATTTTGGTCAAAATGAAGCAAAAAGTCTATAAACAATTTTATAACTTGAAACACATAGCGTTTTAAAATAGAATTAAATATATTTATCTATCAACGAAATAGGTATAAATAAATGTCATTCTTAGACCGGGTAACTTGTGGTCGTTTCCAAATATATGAAAGTTGACAGATAGAAAAGATTATTATCAGTGTAATAAATATAGGGTCTATATCTGTTATAAAAGTTTATTCTAATACCTAGCTTCTATAAACATGCGGTGTGGATAAAATAATAAATTAAACCCTCTGACCAAATAAAAATTTGTTTATGTATTTAAGGGTTCTTTTATAAAACAAACGAATCAGGTATTTTATTCAAATAAAAATTATTTTTCATCATTTACCATCTATTTATTTATCACAGATTCATTTATTTAAAAAAAGAAATGATAATTAAATAAAGTTGAACAAACAAAAAATAGAGGTTCTAAATAATATTGTCTTTTTTTTTTTTTAGTGAATAAAAAATAATAGTCTATAAATAAAGTGTAAAATTATTTATAATAGGAAATTAAATGGAAAATCTTGGAATTAATTAAATGTCCAAATAAAAGATATGATTGAGTTTTTATAAGACCTGTCAAAAGAGAGTGGATAAGGAAAGTAAAAAAAATTATCAGATGAGAAATAATCAATTTATAAAAAAAAAAAAAAATATATCAACATGGCCGACATGGTCATGGAACATTTTTTAATGCAAGAGATGAATTATTCGATTTAAAAAAAATCAATTTTTTTTACATGATAGATATTAAATATTGAACCACTCAATCAGAGATATATAGATAATTATTATATTAAGTGAGGTAAAAACGATAAAACAAGGTGAGAGAAGTATTTACCTTGAGGATTAATGATGTAAAAGAGCAATTGAACGAAATAGCACTTGATTGTTTCACACAACAGTTATTTATTAAATAAGAATAAAAAATAGGGAGGATAAGATCACTTGTAATGTTGGAATCAATTAAATGAAGCATCGTAACTTGTGGAAGAGATCTTTTAATGATTACTATAAATTGCAATGTCTAACCCAAATAGCAAACTAAAGAGAGGCAAATTAGTGTCGGCTAACAATCGAAGTGAGTGCTCTCTGTCGGTCAAAAAAATAAGCAACGTCCAAATGAACAATCACATTGACCGGCTATTTTAAAACTTATCCGACTTATTAAATAAAGGGGATTGCAGTATAAAATATATAAAATTCAAAAAAAAAAAAAAAAAAAACAATATGAAAATATGAATTAAATTAGCAAAGTAAAAATAGTAGGCCTATACAAAATTATTATTATTTGTATTCATTTCTCGATGTTGTATTCATTGAGAATGCCTATATTCTCATAAGAACCAAAGATGGATTTATCTAATTAAAGCGGAAACGTTTTCTTTTATTGAGATTTTCATTCGATAAAGGCTACAAGGCGGGCCTGACATCCTCTCCTCCTATTAAACAAATAGGGGCATGTATTGATCTTAGGTGAATATTCAAAGGAACGGACAGAAGAACAAGTACAGTAAGAAGCCAGTCTCCTATAAGAAGAGTAGAGTCGGAAAATGGGATATTTGCATATTTGTAAATGAGTGAGAGATTCATGAAGGCGTCAACCTGCTGACAACGCTTGTTTGGTGTGGAAAATAGGATGGATAGGATGTAAAGGCTACTGGGAGAGATCGAGGCTCAATGCAAAATTTATATTAGTGTTATTTCATAGGCATGGCAAGTAGATATTGCAATGTCCCGTCCTAATCCTAAAACAGAAATTTTTTATGAACCCCAAAATTTATCTGGGGCAAAGAACTTTAGCTAAAGATAATAAAGATTAGAAAAGGAGAACCCGAGCCTAATATATTTAGCGATTGCAAGGGGTAAAGGTAAATGCGAGCGAGAGGCTAAATATGTATGTGTCATCAGCTAGCCATTTTCTCTCTCCATTAGTGCATATATTTAGGGGTTGTCAACAAAATTCATTAAAATTTTTAGAAAATAATGGGCTGGCTATGAGTCTGGTCGCTTTCATATTTTAGCACAAAAGCGACTCTAGTTGCTCATCATTATACAGTATATATATATATATATATATATTATGGATTTTGAGACATCTCTCGTTAATATCATATATGCACAGATGATGGTCCCAGGAGGAACGAAATATTTGCAACTAAACTGATGTGGTCTGAGAAGAACAAAGGCTGTTGTTGTTTTTTTACTCTTTATCGTCCTAATGTATGAATGTGAAGTTCAAATGGAGTAAACCAAAAATTAAGGGGGTCCAGGGAGGGGAGCAGCTAGTACAGGATATAATAGATCAATTTATCTTCTTCACTCATATATTTTTCTTGAATAATTGAATATGTTAAGAGTTCATTTATTTAAAAAAAAATAAATAATTCCATTAAGAAATAATAATCCCTTTTATGGGGAAAATTTTCATTATGAAATGGATGGATGATGGGCTTCTTTTCATCTTTTCTTCTTGATATTTGAATAGAAAAAGAGCATCTTTTGCTTTTTTTTCTCTTCTAATATCTTTTCTAAGGGAGAAAAAACATCTCTCCTAAAAATAGAGATTTAGAATAAAATGGATTTTTTTTTATTTCATAAGTGATTAACTTATTTTAAAATTTAAAAATAAATGAATGCATTATTAAACTTTTAATCATTTGTGAAAATTTTTAAAGCTTAGAAAAAAAAAAATTTTAATTATGCATATTATTAAAATTTCCAGCCTTTGACCTATGGCTCAGACGAAGAGTCCAGGTTCATGTTTATAAAATCGAGTCTTGCTTGATTCCTTTGGAATAATAATTTAAAAGAAGGCCGAGGGGCCTGGCGACAGAGAAGAGCAACAGTCATCACAATTGTTGCAGTTAAACAATGTCAAGCGCGGCGAAAGCTCGGGATTGGTGACCCCGAGCAATCAGTGGATCGTTCCCCGGTATAATGAAATTTAAAAAATTATATAATAAAGTCATACCCCTAAATGGCGAAAACGGTTTTAAATAAATAATAATTTAAAAGAATATCCTAACAACAAATGCTACAAAAATGAATGAACTTCATGAATAATAATAACAAATCAATGAAAAATTTTTGTGATTTTATTTGTGTTGCTAAACTCTAATGTTTTCATTAAAATGGTGTTTATATTCGATTAGGCGATGTCTGTAGAAAAAACAAAAAAAAAAAAGAGCAAATGCTCACTCCCCGTTAGAACCGACAAAGCTTTTTTGATCTAGATATCTTGTTGAGGAGATATCGTGCTTACAAACATACAGATAGCCATCATTATGGGCGTCGTCAGAAATAAATTTAGCAGGCAATTATTTTTTAAAGGGGAAAAAAGCCTTTATTTGGGTTGAAATAAACTTAAATTATACCTCGAAGAAAAAGGGTAATGATATTATTTAGAAAGGGTAGGTTGCATAAGCCTAACTCAAGAAAAAACTAACAAGATTGAATACTCTTGGTATTTTTTTATATCCTTTTAAAGAAAAAAATCTGGTGTGAGAGGACGTACAGCACACAACTTCTCTTACCCTTCGGCAGAGAAAGTTGTGCGCAGTGCTTATCACACCAGATTTTTTGTATCGAGATATATTTAGTTGCCCTTAGCACCTAAGTTCTAAACTTGACCACGCGATTCATAGATGGAGTTGAGATATGAACGTTTCCACATCTGAAAAGTGTACTTCAAAAACAATTTTAACGAAAAAATTCACTGATATATTTTTTAAATAGCATCAAAAAAATATTATCAGTTAACTCCACCAGGACTGTGCAAATAGTAGTTGGAAAGGAGATAGGACTTTTCAGCTAAAATAAAATATATAAATAATTTATAAGGAGGCAATGGCTAAGCCGCCTAAGCTTAGGATTACGGAGTCCGAAGTCTCAACACGACTCGGGCTCGGATCCAGCTTGCCGCAAATAATTCAACCATCCTGCCGAAGTCTCCTCTTAGGGTAGGTAGGGGGATAGCCTCACCGTGGTATCACAAAGGGCCTAATTGGCCTAAGTGTGTTCCCTCTCTGGGAACGGCCACTTCAACCTAACCTAACCTAACCTAAATAATTTATATATTTATTTTATTAAAATCTATTAGATCTCAGACCGTCAGGTTTCAGTTAATCTGCTGTAAGGCTTCCTCAGTGAGGATTCTACCATTTAGATCCAGCCCTCACTGAGGAAGGCTTACAGCAGAGTAGCTGAAACCTGTCGGTCTGAGATCTAATAGATTTTAATAAAATAAATATATAAATTATTTATATATTTTATTTGGGCTGAAAAGACCTAACTCCTTTCCAACTATCAAACAAAAAAATAGTTGATTTATTAATTTTAATCAAAATCTTTGAAGCGAATTTTGAGAAAATCGCAAAAAACTGAAAAAGTACATCAGTAAAGTAACTTAAATATAAAATTTCAATCTACTAGCTCTTTTCGTTCTTGAGATATTTTATTAACAGACACACAGACAGACCACGTCACGTAAACTTTTTTTTTTGATTCAGGGGACCTCAAAACGTGTATATCCATCAACTCCTCGATATCGAATTTTTGACATGAATTCAATACTTTCTCTTTCTATATTAACATATATAGAGGTAAGAGAAAGTAAAAATGATTAAAACCCAATATACAGATAGGGAACTAAAACTTGAAATAATTAACAGAAAGAAGACCAGAGAGAAAGTGCAAATCATAAAGTTTATACAGTTAAGAGAGGAATTAAATGTTAAAAATAAAACAAAAATTGCATTATGAGTGACATTCGATGTAAGTTTTTACTAAACATATGTTAATAGTCGAAAAAATTTGCATTACAAATGACATATTGTGCAGACATGTCGGTTTGTTGGTTGAAACAAGATCGGGTGAAATTCGCCTAGTCGAGCCGAGTTCCCCTTGCTCTCTGTGTGCGTTTGGATGCATAACATCTAGGGGTATACAATAAATAAAAGAAAATTATTTTTTTAGATAGAAAAATGAATGGACATTTTACCAAATTAAAATTATTTTTATCTATTGACTATTTGTAAAATATCTATATAATATAAGGGAAGAATAGTGCCCATAAAAAAAATCAAAAAATTTAAGAAAAACAATTTTAAATCTTCTTGCCTGACACTGAAACCCTGGTAGATTTAAATTTATTTTCCTCATGTTATGTTCCATATTCCTACAATATAAAAAAGTTTTAATTACGTTAATTCTATATTTAACCGAGGCCATTTTAGTTTTCAATTTATACCCATTTATAATTTAATAATAAACTCATTTCTCCTATAACAATTTGTCGTAACAAAATTGAATTAAGGTCAATAACCTTAGAATAGGAATCCAATTCGTTAAATGAGCTATAATTTAGATTGTTTAATTAATAATGAAAATACTTTAGCAGTGGGGTAATTAAGAAATAGTCACTTTAAAAACGTAGTGCCTGTTTTTTAGATATTCTAATAGAGATTTCAAATCGTTTAAAAAAATGTTTTATTCAATATATTATTTTAGTCTCTAAATCTCCGTGGTTCGCATCCCGTCTCATGCAAAAATTTATTTCATTTGGAATCCAGGTGAAATAAATATAAATGACCTTCGCTAAAAAACCCTAAAAAAGCATTTAAAAAAATAACCTTGTTCCCTAGCACAAGAGGTGGATTCTCTGTGCTATGGCCCTTGCCCTAGGCTCTTTTAAGACTATAAATTTGGAGGATAAGTGGTTTTTGGACAGAGATATAAGCTATTTTGACTTGAAATGTAAAGATAAATAAAAAAATGGGGGGGGGAGGAATTTAATTTTTCATAATCATAATACTTTTTACGTATTATTATATGCAATAATGATAAAAAGTAATATTTATATTATATTATTAACAAAATCTCCTCTAAGAGTGAATATTTATACTTTAATTGTATAAATATTTATGCACTAATTAACGAAACAAATTATCATACAATTGTTGATGCGGAATATACGTAATTCATTCGCTATGTCCTGTATTTAATGTCAAATTCACTACCATATGGCGGTGTTAAATTATTACAGAGGAAAAAAAAAAAAAAGAAAATATGCCAAGTGTTATTTTGAATCTCAAATATGCATGACAGGCGAAAAAATAAATAAGTTGACATAAATTTATCTTTTAATTACTTTAAGGAAATAGTAAAAAAAATGATGTGACTAGAAGCATATATTTTTATTTTCAATAATATATACTGCCGTCATATCAGCCTGTGAATGTCAAAGTGAAAAATACCTAAGGCGGAAGGGGAGGGGGGGGGGGGTCAAAGTCTTTGATTTTTACTCGTTTTCGCAAGAAAAAAGTCAATAAAAAATTTATTTAAATTTAATTTATCTAAAAAATGATGAGGGAAATTCAATGAAAGATAGATAGGAAAAATGTTGGTCGCACAGTAGAGATGTCAGTAAAGGTTGAGCCAACAAAAGAAAAAAAATCTGGTGTGACTGGTCGCACAGCACACAACTTTCTCTTACCCTTCGGCAAGAGAAAATTGTGTTCTGTGCTTGTCACACCAGATTTTTTGTGCCGACATGTATTTAGTTTTCGACAGTAAGATACATTCGAATTTCAAGATGTAAAATTTATAAGTTTGGGAAAATATTTATATCTTGTTACCATGGAAACCATTTCTATCTTTCCTATGAAGAACAAGAGTAAAGTGGTCTTCAGAAGAATCTAATGGAAAAATGAGAATATACATCTTAAAGAGAATCTAAAAAATAATTGATTTTTGAATTTTAATCAAAATCGTTGGTGCGAATTTTGAGAAAATCGAAAAAAAAAAACTGAAAAAATACGTCAGTAAATTACTAGTGCTTTTTGACTAATTTTGACAAAAAGCTTATTTTCACACCTCAGGTGGGTGTCTAACTTAAATATAAAATTTCAACCTCCTAGCTCAATTCCTTCATGCTTTAAATTGAACCCAGACAGACAGACACACAGACAGTCAGACAGACAGACCATGTCGCGAAAACAACTTTTTTGGTTTCAGGGGACCTCAAAACGTGTACCAGTATATCCATCAAAATCTCGACATCCAATACAATTGGAAGATTTCCGCTGGATCAGATGTATAAGGAAAGGACCGGAGAATAAAAGCCAGCAATTGATGGACCTTCTCACATCATCTTTAATTAGCAAATATTTCGACTGGCATCACGTCTAGTCATCATCAGTGCAAACAAATGATTTGGTGGAGGGCCCATGTCAAACAATGGTTGAGGATTATTTAAAAATTTTTTAGAGAAGCAGGGGTCAGACGCAAGTGCGAGCGAAGTTTAGTTTGCGTCTGACCCCTGCTTCTCTGAAAAATTTTAAAATAATCCTCAACCATTGTTTGACACGGGCCTTCCACCAAATCATTTGTTTGCACTGATGATGACTAGGCGTGATGCCAGTCGAAATATTTGCTAATTAAAGATGATGTGAGAGGGTCCATCAATTGCTGGCTTTTATTCTCCGGTCCTTTTCTTATGAATCCAATACTTTCTCTCTCTATATAATAACATATATAGAGGTAAGAGAAAGTAAAAATATGCATTTGGATAAATCTAGGAGTTTTAAATTGAAGTCTTACTAATTTTTGATCACAGTGGAGAAAATAAAATTAAACAAATCTTAGCTTATAAAAGACAATTAAAAATAATTATCTCGTAAATCTCGTAAAATAATTAATTGTGATTAATTATCTCATCTAATCGGAAAAGAGGAATTTTGGTTTGTGGTTGAAATTTAATTGAAAAGGTATTAACATACGTTAAATTTAAGATGGTAGGTTTGTTCCTTAATGATCTCCTTTTAATGAATGAGATAAGTTCGTCATTTATTGCGACGGCTGTTTTCAACGGAGCCTTAATCCTTGTCGACAAAAATCGAAGTCCAATTTCATTAAATTGTTTGTTGAATAATTGATTTAGAATTCACTAAAAAATAAGATGTTTTTCCTTTTATTTGTTTTGTGATATTATAAAAGCCTGGAGTCAGGTTCTTCTTACAACAATGTTTTATAGTAATATGTCATCAATCATTTAATGCAATCGAATAATGACAACTTCTGAATCATTCAGCCATATCATTTGTTTGTATATAAATATCAGGCAATTTTTTATGGTCCTCAGGTTCAATTAATGAGAACAAATTGGAAATAATGAGGATTAAATGGACTGAATCAGAAATTCTATTAAATAACAACACTCTTAAAAATCTTCAAGGGATATACATAAACTTTTATATGAATTCTGATACACAAACTGTTTATGAATTCTACATTCGGGTATATGAAAAAGTTAATATACTAAAAAAAATGTTAGAAATTTTCGAAATTTATATATTTGAATTAGATATTAGTATTCAAAATTGGTGTAAGTCGAGTCCGGTGGCCTGGGGAGCGTACAAGTATTACGTAACGCAATTTTTGAAGATTTTTGACCCCCTCCCCCTCCTCCATGTAACGCGCCGTAACATTTTTCTGGACCCCCCCCTCCTAGACGTTAAGTAACGCTCAAGTTGCCATTTTTATCTAAAAATCACAATTATGTTGCACAAAGTATCGGAAAGTCGCTAAAATACGTTACGTAACGCGTCGTTCAACCCCCCTCCCCCCTTGTAAAGCATGGTAACGTTTTACGAGACCCCCCTCCTCCCCAAATTGCGTTACGTAATACTTGTACGCTCCCCTGGTGCAATGGACGGCTATGGCCCGGAAAGGCTGGAGATCCTGGGTTCGATTCCCGGGGGCCATGGCATGTTTGGCCTCGCCAATTTTTATTTTTATTTTTGATAACTTATATATGAATTTGATTTCACAAACTGGGAAAATTAAAATTCAAGCACGAAAATATATGAAAAATGATTGAAAATTCATATATATTTTTTTTTACAGTGAATATTCCAGCCTATAAATTCACAAACCAATTGAAATTATCTGAGTAGAGAGAGGAAAGGAATTATAAAAGCAAAGGAAATAATCCCCTCGATAAAGCAGCAGGAAGAATGAAAGATATTTATTTGAGAAAGGTTTATTTCTTTTTTGTGGTCGTGGCAATTATTTTCAAGCCCTCAAAAAAAAGACAAGTGGCAATCCGAGAGATGATGCTGCTGGCCTCTAATAAGCTTGTCTACTGGAAATGTTGCTCCGATTAACGTCACTTAATTAACAAGAAGAATAGTCCTTCTCCCACTTCTCAGCTTCTTTTCTTTTATTTGCAGAGGTTGAATTTGTTCTCCACCATTGCTTGGGTTTTATATTAAAAAAAAAAATGCATTTATTTTATCAATTTACTCTAAAGTAATTTATTTCATTTAATAAGTAAAATTATTTGCTTTGTTTAAAGAAAAAAAGAGGAAATTTTATTTAGTATTTTAATTAAAAGGATGAATTTGAAGAACAAAAAACTTTATCATCATTCATCATTTAGGAAGAAAACAAATTATTTTAGCTTCGTGCATAGTCTAGAGCAGGGCTTCTTAAAGTAGGCCCCCTAGGGAGCCATGGATTACCCGCAGGGGTGCCGCGAAGAGTTGCAAATGAATTATTATTGTTAAATAAATTTAAATACTTGAGTTATAATTATAAAATTTAGAAAATATACCGTTAAAAAAAAAAATTTCAAGAGCCGAGGCCAAACACTCCATGGCCCTCGGGAATCGAACCCAGGATCTCCAGCCTTTCCGGAGCATTGGTGTGCTGTCCATTGCACCACGCCACCGGATATTGTTAAATATATCAATGACTCAGTTAAAGTCCGAATAGGGGTATCATACCAGATTTTTAAAAAAATATAGGCCTAATATATAGATTTTATCATTAAATTTTTTTTTAATAAATATATATAGGCCTATATATATACTTTTGGTTTGAACCCTCCATACCCAAGGTAAGTCAATGTACCGTTTATCCCCCCCCCCCCCCCGTCCATCGCGAAGTTCTGGTTGGAGCTCAATTAGCCCAATAAAATACAAAGTCATCTTGCAAATTTCTATATCTTAAACGATAATTATTTTGTTGGAAATTTTATGAAATAATCATTTTTTCAAGAACCTTTGTCAAATTAATTCGTTTGATGTTTAGAATATATTACATAGATATAGGGGTTGTTTATAAAATTATTTTAGATCAGAGAGATTTGCTAAACGAGGAGAGAACACGTTAAAATAAAGCAGGGTGGAAGAAATTAAAGGTCTTTATTATGTAAAATATATTATGACAGAGAGAATAAAAGAATATGTTAGTTCGATTTTTATTTATGCTATGAAAAGAGAGTTATTTTAATAGCAACTTTCCGTTTATGTCTTTTATATCACACCTTTATTTTTTTTTAAGATATAAACCGACACCTAAAATATGTGAGAAAAGAATGAAAAAAAATCAGGAACTTTAGACTCAAGAAGGTCTAAACGTGGAGAATCATCAAAATTTCGATTACAATACTTTCTCATTAGATAGGGCCTACTATACGAGACAGTAAAAAATAAGTATCAATAAAAGAAGCCCGCAGTGGGCAGTGTAGCTAGTCATTTTTCACTAAATTGACCCATTGAGAGAATATATTTTGAATTTTATTTAGATGTCAAAAAAAATGTGAACTAGGGTTGAGTTGCAATACCGTAGATTAAGATGCCATTGCATATAAATGAATTGAATAAAAAAGTCCAAGAGGTCAAAGTTTGCCTGACTAGGTGCCCACAGAAGACGGGCAACTCAGCTACTTTTAAATGAAAAAATTCTAGAAACAAATCAGCCAATTGCATGAAAAAAGATATATAGATATAAACTGCAAAAATATTCCTATGTACTTCAAATGCCTTAACGACGAGTTTAGAAGAAACGCGAATTATTTACAGGAGCCCAGCTTAAAGACATCTGCCCCACGCGACGCCATGTTCCAAAAGAGGGATGAAATTTTTAACATTGAAGGTGCTTCACTTATCACAGCTCCCGCTCTACTGAACTCTCTTTGACCTTGCTATTGAATATAAAGGAATTTTGTTCCATTGGAAATATGCATAGACTCAATCTGTTCCATTGGAAATATACATAGACTCGATCTACGGCTGTTAGATAGCCATTGGCCAGAGGTGAAGACCAAGGGAGTGGGGGAGAGGTGGAGTGAGGACGGAATCCTATACTAATAGTTAATTGGCAACGATTCAAATTATCAATATTTCAATTAGAAAGAATATAAAAATAATTTTAAATGGGTAGTTTTAAGAAAAATCATTTTTTTTTTAAATATGGTGTGTCTGGTCGCATTGAGTGGTTTCTTTACTTTTATAAATTTATTTACTTTTTGACTAATTAGTATAGGCTTATTAAATTAAATACTATTAGTAAAAAACAGTTTTCCAGACACAAACGATCACTGAAGAAAATAAGTATCAAATCGAATTGTTGAACCTTTATAAAGCCCTATAACTCTCTTAAATTCCTGCTATTTTAATAAATAAAAAAATAAATCTCGTTTCCTTATTAAAAAACCATTTTTTTAAACCAAGTTTAAAATCATACACCAGATGTATTTTATTCATTTTTAATAATAAAAGAGCTTAGAAAATAAAATCATCCAATAGAAAAAAAAAAAATTGATCGATATCCCCCGGACTGTTTATACTTTTTTTTTTTTTTAAGAGGGGAAAGTTGCCGAGAACAGTTCTCTTCTTTATTGATCTTGAAAACTTTGTTAACTCGAAGAAACTAACTTTCTTAATCTCTAGAGAACATCAAAGGATAGATACAACAGGGCCTATTGCAGTTGAAAAATTAACGTTAACATATGGGATGCGAATTTTATTCGATCAAGATAAAAAATTCAAGAAAAAAGAAACATTCTAAATTATCAAAATAAATTTTGTGTCGGATTCTTTATTTAAGAGCAGTGATTCTCAAGTAAGCGAAATAACAAAAAATAAAGAATAGTGCAATAAATTCGAATAGAGACCATTCTAATATGAAAGTCAAAATATGACAAGATATATTCTGATTAAATCTATTATATTATTGCGTCATAGAAACTGAAAAATTATTTAAGGTGGTGGTTAAAAAGGTCAGTTCAAAAAGTAACATACAATAAAAAAATATCAAAAATTTTTGAAATAAATAATAATAGATGAAAGGGGTAGACAGCCAGGTAGTTTAGTTTCCGCGAAAGGAAACAGTTTCGGCTTTAATTCAATAACGCCATCATTAGTCCACTTATCGAGAATATGAATTCAAATGACAAAGCATTGAACTTGGAGCATTTGAGTACTGATGATGGCGTTATTTAATTAAAGCCAAAACTGTTTGCTAAACAGAAAGTTTCCTTTCGTGCAAACTAAACTACCTGGTGCCTACTCCTTTCATCTATTATTATTTAAATTCAACAGTCACTTTATTTCTTCAAATATTTGAAATTCATTTTCTTTATTAAATAGTTAAATTTCAAGATTATATTTTAATAATATCGAGATTTGATGTTAATAATTTTTTTTTTCCCAAGATGTCCTGACCAAAGTTATGAATTAATGGCAAGCATGTCTCTGTTGGTGATTCCCCGAGAACCAGTGAGAAGAGAAGGCGAGTTTATCGATTCAGAGGGCTAGTGTCTTGTCTGTATGATCCTCTTTTCCCCCTACGCATAGAGTATCCCCTAGTCTCTCCACGTGCTTAGATGATGATGATGAATCGTAGTTTGTGTGCTTTTAGAAGAGAAGAAGTCTTGTGTAAAGGAGGAGCTTAATGATGACAAGGATGAGGTTGAAGGTGGCTGAAAAAAAAGGGGCGGGGGGGGTTGGAAACATGGATCGATTCGGGAAACATCCCCCTAGAAAACCCCCGATGGTCTAGACCGCCGTAACCTTTGCCTACTCCTCGCTGTCTGTGACAAACCCCCAAGTGGAAAAACAACCCTTAAATTATTGATCTCGGATATTTTTTTTTCTCTTTTTGAAGTCAAATTCAGTTATAACAAGCATAAAAGAGAGGGAGAGACATGTTGGTAATTGTTAATTAAAAATATAAAAATGAATAAAAGAAAATTTAATTATAATGTCAATTTTAAATTAAGTTTACATTATACAATTTATTTTAAAATAGCATGATTAATTTAAAACCGACTGATGATATTTCTGTCCTCACTTTAGGGAAGTTCGAGGCATCAAAGGTATTAATATATAATTCTTACTACGAACGTGTTTTCGATTAGGAATATGTATAGATAGGTAAGAGTAAGAAGAAAGAAAAAAAAGTCTGACCTAAAGGAAGAAATGTCAACTTTTCAGTTCGGGTAACTCGTGGTCGCTGTCTACGTACTAATAAGGAGTGGGAGGAGCCTGATAACGGAGAAGAGCAACAGTCACCACAATCGTTACGGTTAAGCGATGAACGCGCAATCGGGATTGGACGGCCCCGAACAATCAGAGTGTGGAGCGTCACCCGGTCATCGGTGATATGTATTTTAAAAATATATTAATAGATATACATCCTTAAATGGCCTCTGTAGTCGAAAAGGGTTTAAAAAAATAAATAAATAAGTGAGCCTCTGAGAAGAATAGAGGAATTGAAGATCGCATAATTAAAAAATATCGAAAAATGGGAAAGAGACGAAATTTTATTATGAATAAATTTATATACCCTAGTACAATAATAGAAAATTTTTTTTGATTTTACCCTCTCGGCTGCTCCAGTTAATAGTAGATAATTATGTAGCTATATATTTTTAGATTATTATACCAATGCATCCGGGAGATTAGGGACCATTCATTAATTACGTAAGGACAATTTTAGTCATTTTTGACTCCCCCCTACCTCCATGTAAGTATATATAAGATTTCTTGAACCCCCTACCCTTTCTTACGTAAGATTTTATCTCGTTCAAATAATAAAATGTTTTTTTCAATAAGCAATAATAATTATTGAAATAGAATTTAAATTACATTGTACACTATAAAATAAAGGAAACTATTGGGAATCCAAAATGAAATTACCCCTCAAGACCCTTACGAAATTAATGAATGCTCCTTTATCAACATTTCGATTCCCTACCACCTACCCAAGGTTCCGCCATGATTGGCATTGCTTCATTACAATGGAAGCAAATATGGAATGAACAATTTCCAATCATCAACAAAGATCAAATCATCAATTTTTTGGAAAAATAAATTCTACAATATAATCTTAGATGATTAAACTTGCAAGAAATCCTTCGGAGTGACAATTGGAAGAAAATAATGACAAATTCTAATAATTAATTGGATCAAAAGAATCGTGACGATAGGCAAAACTTCTTCTATTTTCGCCTTATCTCTATGTGGGGTCGGCAAAATTAATTTATAAAGAACTAAGACCGAGAGAAAAGCAAGCTGATCCGTCTCACGACCTGACGCTTGATATTTAAAAGGAGAAAAAAAAGGCTGATATTAAGAAAAGGAAGAAATGCCAGCCTTAGCTCGGGTAACTCGTGATCGCCATCGTACTCTCTAGAAGTGAGCCCCAGAGTGCGAAGATATGCAAAAATATAATGATAATTCCCCAAAGACATTCATATATTTGAATAAATATTGAGTCAATAAATGGTGAGTGTTATTTCTTCTTATTTTATATATTTTAAAGTAATTTAATTAAATTTTACTAATTTAAACAACTCTCAAAGAAAAGAGTGATATTAATTTGATAATTTCCTTTCATTCAATCAAAATTCAATTAACTTTTTTCCTTTCCAATTGAGGGAAAATTTAAAATCAATAAAAAGAGATTTTTTTTTATTCCCTGGTTGGCTGTCATTCTTAATTTTCAATATTTTTTATTTTATTTTTTTTTTTTTTTCAAATTTAGACGTTTCTCAAAATAAGATAAAATGACAAACATTAAGTATTTTTCTTGAGCGCCAGCAATTTTCGAGAAAGCGAAAAAAAAAAATAAAAATAAAATTTAAAGCTGACATGACCTGAGAAACAGAAACATGTGGACGTATCATTTTTCTTAGCAGCTATTTTTCTTTTTTCTCACCGAAAAAAAAAAAAAAACCTAGACTTTCAAATATGTAGGGAAAAATTTCTCGGTTTACTCAACGAAAGAATTCCTATTTATTCGTAGAAAAAAAAAAATAAATAAAAGCGAAACAAATAACAATTTGCTTTAGCTGCCCTTTATTGAAAGAGAGATATTGTAAAATCATACTAGATCAGTGGTTCCCAAGCGGTGTGCCGAGAGAATGCCAAAGGTGTACCGCGAGATATTAAGGTAAAAAAAAAAATAAAGTTTTGCTAAAAAAAAAGGACAAATGATTAAAACAGAAGCGCAAAAATTTTGTGCGGTACGGAAATGAAGCTTTAGGGGAAAAAATTTTTCTCGAGGGCGGCAAAAATTTTGTTCCCCTAAAAAAAAGGTCAAAAGACTAAAAAAAATTTCGTTGTGATTTTCACGCAAGGGGGGGAAAATTTGCCGCAGTGCGAAAAAAAATTTCGTTGGTAGGGAGGAAAAATTTCTTGGAAGGCGGCAAAAATTTTCGTTCTAAAAAAAAAGGCAAAATGATTTCCACGCAAGTGAAAAAAAAAGGGTGCACCTAGTGTGTAATGTTATTCCCAAAGTACCATCAAGAGAAAAGATATTGGTTAACCCCTCACTTCTACCTGAATTTAGAGCCTTTTGAGGTAGTATACAGGGCCGTAACTAGGCAGATGCAACAGGTGCACCGTGTATCTGTTGCATCTGCCTAGTTACGGCCCTGTAAACATACCTCAAAAGGCTCTAAATTCAGGTAGAAGTGAGGGGGTTGTCCAATATCTTTTCTCTTGATGGTACCTTTGGGGTGATGTGGACTTCAAAAGGTTGGGAAACACTGTACTAGATAGATAATGGAAGAAAATCTCCTAAACTCATTTATACTAAATCATTCTTGATATTTTAATGAGGCCACTAATTTATATTTAGGCTATATTAGCCATGAATGTTTTTTTGTGGTGGCTAGGGTAGCCATGAAGATGTTCGCATAGACGACCGAAACGTCGCTGTGGTTTTGAATAAAATACAATAAACAAACTGGTATCTCTTTGATTTTATCCTACTATATACTAGAATATTTAAGGAAAAGTAGAAGCCAAAGAAGTTCGTCTATTACTTAGCATTAGTCCATGCTTTAGCCAATGGGAAAGCTTGTTTTGGACTTATATTCCATTCGTTATATAATTTATTTTTATTTTCTAATTTATATAATTAATATTTGAAAAAAAAAATTAGATTTAAAAAATATTTTAAATTTTTCTAATAAAAATTTATTTTAGTTTTTGGTAAAAAATAATTAGAAATATACTAGTGATAAGGGAGCTGGAAGTGAGCCTCTATATCAGTTTATAGGTAAAATTTATAAATAACTTTCGAATTATTGAAACGTTTCGGTTTTACTGGAAAAGTAATTATCATAATTTTTTAAATAGTTTAAAAAAAAATTGTCCTCGGGCGCCTGACTTTTATACCAAGGGTCGAGGGTTCGAATCCCATGCAGTCCTATGATTTTATTTAAGCCATTTGGATATTAAATGGCTTGAATAAGAATGCCTGGACCCCCAAATTTACAAATAACGGGTATCGTAAAAAGTCTTAAATGGCCTAAGTTGCCGAAAAAACTGTGAATGTGTGTGTGTGATAGGGTAAAAGTGTGTTAAAAAAAAGAAAAAAATTATATAAAGAAAATTCTTAATTCATAAAAAAAAGCCGCATCGAAATATTATTTAATTAATTGAGAGGCTACTTCAACTTGCCCTTAAATCAATAAAGAATGAAGTTAGGTTCGACTATATATTTATAAATAAATCTTTTGCCCTATTTTGAAGTTTTTTTTTTAATTTTCTTCTAACCTTTTCTTTTTTAAATTATGCACAGAGGAGAAGGGTTTTTGTTTGTTCGTCTAGTGGAAAAGTTTGAAACTATTGAATTAGAACCTCTATTAATAAAGACCAAAGTTTATATCTTTTGCATGTGTCTATATCATCCAAACACCTGAAAGTTTCAACTATTAAATTAAATGTGTAATCTTGATCGAAATTGAACAAGAAAAAAAATCTGGGGTGACTGGTTGCACAGCACACAACTAACTTTCTCTTACTGAAAGTTTGTTCTGTGCTTTTGGCACTAGATTTTTTTGGTCGACATATATTTAGTTTCCACCGATATACATATATTAAAATTCAAGAGGTAAAATTTATAAGTATGAGAAAATTTATATTTTGTTACCATGGCAAGCATTCCTTCTATCTTTCCAATGAAGTTTAGGAATAAAGAGGTCTTCAGAAGATTTAAATGGCAAAATGAGAATATACATTTTAAAGAGCATCTAAAAAATAATTGGTTTTTGAATTTTAATCAAAATCGTTGAGGCGATTTTGAGAAAAAAGAAAAAACTGAAAAAGTACATCAGTAAAGTAATAGTACTTTTTGGCCGATTTTGTTCAAAAGCTTCGTGTCACGTCCCATGGAGGTGCCTAACTTAAATATAAAATTTCAACTTCCTAGCTCTTCGTTCTTGAGATATTTTGTTCACAGACACACACACACACAGACACACACACACACACACACACAGAGAGAGAGAGAGAGAGAGAGGGGGAGAGAGACAGACAGACAATGTCGAAAAAACCACTTTTTGGGATTCAAGGGACCTCAAAAAGTGTATATCCGTCAAAATCTCGACATCGAATTTTTAACATGAATCCAATACTTTCTCTCTATATATATTAACATATACAGAAGTAAGAAAAAGTAAAAATTGTATACGTTCTGGAAAAAACCCATAATAACATTTTGGAAATGTAATGTAATGTAAAAATTTTTTTAGGCCATTTTATTAAAAGAATTAATATTGTTTTTGGACAGAGGAGCAACCTAGGATGACTTGGCTTCATCGGATCCAAAAGAGACATGACCGAGCTTGGCGCCTGTCGGAGGCAACAGCATTGGATAGGGGGGAGTGGAGGGGAAGAATAAGGTCCGCCGATCCCGCACCGCGGGAATAATCAGGCGAGGACAGAAGAAGAAGAAGAAGAATATTGTTTTTGGAATATACTGGTAAATCAGTGAAATATCAATATTATATTAATAATAATAATAGTATTGGAATAATAATGAAAATCAATGAAATATAATAACTGAAAATGAAACTAAAACCCTAAAGGTTAGTTTTATAATCAATCATCGGAGTTGGACTGATATGAAATTTATATAATGCTTTTTTTTTTGTAACACATGAGAGGTATAGCTAGAATAAATTAGGTTTATCATTAATTTTCATTTACGCCATTAAGGTGACTATCCCTATTTTAGTTTAAAAAAAAAAATGAATTAATTTTTGATTCCAAGGGAGAAATAAAACAGTAAAAATTTTCATGAATGAATGAATTTTTTTTTTATATTTGATTACTAAAAAGCCACCGATTGATAAGAACATTAGTATGGAAAAGGCTCTTTGCTTAAAATTAGAGTTTAAATTATGTTTGATTTTCAATAACGAAGTGTCTAAATGGTCTATTATCTTTAAGATATTCAATATTCCCGATTCATTAGATGCTTTTGAATGTCGCTTGCCTTTTTCCCCTTTTGCTTATTTTTAAGCCAGTTATCTAATGAAAGAGAATAACGGAATACCATCTCTGTTTAAAAAAAAAATTTACTAATTATTCATTTTTATCATTAGTAGGTCCTAATGAATGAATAAAAGAAATCACTTCAAAAGGAAATTAATCTCCATTATTCACATTCAATTCGAATTGATTTTTTTTTTTAATTGAAAATTAAAGTTGTAACGACGTAAAAAGTCAATTTTTAAAATAGAAATACGAAAGTTTAAAAAAGCTTCTCTAAAAATCCCTATTAGAAAAAATCTGGAGTGACTGGAAGTACAGTAGATTTTTTGTGTCGACATATATTTAGTTCCGCCAATATATTAAAATTCAAGATGTAAAATTTATAAACATGGGAAAATATTTATATTTTGTTACCATAGCAACCATTTCTCCTATTTTTTTTATGAAGTACAAGTGGTCTTCAGAAGATTTCAACGGCAAAATGAGAATATACATTTTAAAGAGCATCTAAAAAATAATTGATTTTTGAATTTTAAACAAAATTGTTAGAGCGAATTTTGAAAAAATCGAAAAAAATACTGAAAAAGTACATCAGTAAAGTACTAGTACTCTTTGGCCGATTTTGATTAAAAGCTTATTTTCAAGCCCTAGATGGGTGTCTAACTTAATTATAAAATTTCAACCTCCTAGCTAAATTCCTTTATGCTTTAAATTGAACACACACAGACAGAGACAGACCATGTTGCGAAAACCACTTTTGGGTTCAGAGGACCTCAAATCGTGTATAACCAGAAAAATCTTCACATCGAATTTTTGACATGAATCCAATACTTTCTCTCTACATATATATTAAGATATATAGAGGTAAGAGAAAGTAAAAATTAAATTTGGCTATGTAGTAAAGACAAATTGCATCCTCAAGAATTAAAAAATTTTTTAAAACAAGTTTTTTTTTTTTTTTTAATTTCGAATAAAAATCATATTTTTTCTCTCAAATAATACATGTGGGAGGTTATATGAATAGAAAATTATAATTTTGGTAACTACATAGAAAAGCAATCAATAAAATGGATTCGTGTCAAGTGTTATTTCATTTATTTGCAAATTTTTCCGATTCATTTTACAAGGCTCAATCATATCCATTACCCTTTAACTAAAAATATCTGCAAATAAATGAAATAACATTGAAAATAATTACTTTTTATTCCAAATATTACAAATAGGCCTATCAATCATCCAATATTTTTAAAAAGAAAGAAACTAAAAACCGAAACGCTATTGATTTGTTAGAGGAATAGAACAATAAAACAAAGATTAACTAGTAATTTACTAACATCAAACATTTCTCTTCAAGAATTTGATTCATGTCAAAAATTCGATGTCGAGATTTTGATGGATTTACATGTTTTGAGGTCCCCTGAATCAAAAAAAAAGTGGTTTTTGCGACATGGTCAGTCTGTGAACAAAATATCTCAAGAACGAAAAGAGCTAGAAGGTTGAAATTTTATGTTTACGTAAGGTACACTCTGAGACGTGACAGGAAGCTTTTGAACAAAATCGACCAAAGAGTACAATTACTTTAGTGATGCACTTTTTCAGTTTTTTTCGCTTTTCTCAAAATTCGTTCCAACAAATTTGTTTAAAATTAAAAAATCAATTATTTTTCAGATGCTTTTTAAAATGTATATTCTCATTTTGTCATTGAAATCTTCTGAAGACCATTTTTGTACTTCATAGGAAAGATAGGAGAAGAGTTGCTATAGTAACAAAATATAAATATTTTTCCATATCTAAATTTTACAACTATCGAATGTACCGTATTGTCGGAAACTGAATATATCTCGACACGAAAAGTCTGGTGTGACAAGCACAGTACACAACTTTCGATTACCGAAGTTAAGAGAAAGTTGTGTACTGTGCGTCCATCACACCAGATTTTTTGAAAGAAAATTTTTTTTCCAGATAATATTTATATTGGTGCTAGAAAGGAAAAAACGTATTCAAAAATTATTTAAATGCAAATCACTTTGTACTATTATATATTGTACTTTATTATTTTGGGATAACTTTAATATAAAAAATATTCATTAATAGTGAGGTTTAGGCCTTTTCAGTACACAAATAAAAAATACATTTTTTTTTAAATCATATTTACATTTCAACACCGTGCGAGATAAGCAGATGAAAACTGCTCTTTCAATACACAGCCTGGACTTCAAACATGAAATGGATTTTGAGAACACAAAAATTGTATGTTTTGAAAAAAACGAAGACAAAAGAAAATTCAAAGAGGCGGGCAACATTCAAATAAATATAAACAGAGCTATAAATTTCAAGACAGACACCGAAAACCTCTCAGAGTGTTATAGCTTAATAATGAACAGATTTAAATAGTTTCTGTTAAGCCCCCCCCCTCCTGGTCCTTTTATGTTTGAAAATGTATGAAAATAATTCTTGTATAGAAAAACAGCCTTTCGGTTTTTTAATCATAGTTTTAAGAAAAATAATTTCAATTTGTTTTATTTCTAAATGTCTTAAAATAACTTATATCCAAATGTAGAAATGTAAAAATACCAATAGATGTCTCTGACAGTTAGGAGATAATTTTATATAAAGAAAGACAACATTAGATTTATTATTAATCGCATTTTTTAACTGATGTATGTTGATAGAAAAGTGTTGGGCATTAAATGGAAAAGAAGGTTTGTTCCTGGAGAGGATTTCTGTAAAAATCACCTATAAAAAGGTATATAATATATAATGTAAAATTTATATAAATAATTTAAAATTATTAAACGCTAAAATGTAAACCCTTCCAGGTACAAACCCGACACTGAGGAAGACAAGCTGGAAGCTGTCGAAACCTACATTGGTTTGTTAACCTTTAAAATAAATATGATTTTTTAAAAAATTATATTTTTTATTTGTGTACTGAAAAGGCCTAAACCTCACTATTGAATAATATCTGCAGTACTCGGTGAGTCTACGTTTTGAATATTCATTAATTTTAAATTTTTTTTTATTATAACCTAAAAAGAAAATTGTCAAAAACGATTCCCAGTTACAAGCAATTACTGAAAATTATCTTTTAGAATTTATAAAAGAGATAATTATAAATTTTATAAAACAAAATTATTAAATGCTTTTGTGGTGTATCAAAATGAACAGAGAACTCAAATTATTTGTGATGAATAAAAAAATCCATCTGCATAAAGAGAGTTTATGAGAGTGTTATCAACAAGAACAGAGATTAAGTAAATAAAGGATAAAACTTGGTAAGAGCATTCAATCGATTTAATCAAAATTGCAAATGAAGATGTTTAATCATTAACCAAAGGGCTTAATTTATATTTAAGTTTATTAACAATGGATTAGAAGCACTTTGTGAGTAGGGATTACGAAATTGCCAGTTAATGCACAATTTATATTAATTTTGTTCGTTTGAGAGAAGCAAGAAAGATATTTGATTGAATAAATTAATTATTAAATATTAATTTCATCCAAGAGATAATATAAAGACAACAAAAAAATGTGGTGTGACTGGAATCTTTCCTTTGAAGTACAAGAGAAAAGTGTGCTTCAAATAATTTTGAGGATATACATTTTAAATAACATCTAAAAAATAATTGATTTATGAATTTTAATCAAAATAATTTGAATGAATTTTGAGAAAATCGAAATAAAATGAAAAAGTACATCAGGAAAGTACTAATACTCTATGTCCGATTTTATTTAAACGTTTATTTTCGCGCCTCAGGATGGTACTTAATTTGAATATAAAGTTTCAACCCTATAGATCATTTCGATCTTGAGATATTTCGAATATAGACAGACAAGACTATTTTGCAGAACCCACTTTTTTGATTCAAGAGCCTCAAAACGTGTATTTCCATCAAATTTTCAACATCGAATGCAATTATATATATTTTTATTTCTATATAAATGAATATCCCCTAAATGACCTCTGTAGAGAAAAGTTCTTAAAAAAAAAGAAAAATTATTGTCTTTATAAATACAAGCGGTTTTGAATTGTTTTGTTTGTATTATAAGGTGATTTATAATAAGAATGCCTGGACCCCAAATATATATATTATTAATATAACGGTTAACGTCAAAGCCCCATTCTCTTTACCTTTGATATAAACAAAATGAAATTTGTCTACCTTTTAAATTGAAAATTATTAATTATCGGAGTAATTCATTGATTTAAAAATGTTGTTTTTTATTAGGTCCATTTAACAGAAGTTTTTTTGTTTTTTTTAATATAAAACACTTTGTTGATTCATTCAACTATGAATGAAACAAAATCTATTGTAAATGAAAATTAATCAAAAAAGTTTGTCAAGTTTTTGGAAAAAAAAAAAATCAATTAATCTACCAATCAACCATTGAATATTTTGATAAAAACATTTTAGAACTTTTTTTCTTGTCAGGTATAATTTACATTAAAAATTAATAATGTTTTTCAAAGCAGAGTCCCGGGCGGTAGGTATCAGGGGGGAAAGGGGGCAAAATAAGAAAATTGATTCACAAAAATGAAATGAAATTAGTTATTAAGAAACGTTTAAAAAGTGAACATATGACAATCAAAGGTATCCAAGAAAGAAACAGATTTTATTTAATCTTATTATGCATAATTTATATAATCCTATTTCAAATTCCCATCCCACCATTATTCGTGGATTTATGGTTAGGCACGTGAGGCCCGGAGTGGCAATATTTTAGAGGCGCCAAAATTTGAGACACAAATTTAAAGAGAGATTAAGAGATTTTAAAATTATTTTGGCTTAGTTACAATAACGGCGCTATGGAGGGGGAAGGGGCTAACCACCTTAGGTATTTTATAATATTGGAAAGGAGGGGGGGCTGCAAATTCAGCTTTCCCCCTCCTAACAAATTCCATGTTGCATGCAAAATAATAATAATAATACAAAAACAAAAGATCCCATAACAGATGGATGTTCAAAACTACATAAGAAGACATGACAACGTAGCACCTGAGTAAAAATGATCGAGGGGTCCTCATGCCCGCACAAGGGACGCACGCTGCAAATATGACACACACAGGGCCGTACCAGGGATGCACAGAGAAGATCGAAATAAACCTCAAAACGTGTATATCCATCAAAATCTCGACATCGAATTTTTAAAATGAATCCAATACTTTCTCTCTCTATATATTAATATATTAACATATATATAGAGGTAAGAGAAAGTAAAAATATTCATTTGAAAAATTTAATTATTTTAAAATCACATTAAAAAATTAATTTTCTCACTTTTCTCAGCTTTCCGAGAAAATAAAAAAAATTAGTTTTGGGACTAGTATTTTCTCAGAAGGGGGGGGGGGAGAGAAAGGCGCCACTCGTGCCTCCCCTACCCGGGAGCTTATGTTTGGAGGAGACATAAAAGTGCTAGGAGAGGGGGTAATAGCTGAGGAGGGGGAGGACGCTATCTCTTCCCTCGCTTTCCCCTGCTATTCCCCTATTCCCCTACCTTCTATGCCTTATGATAATACCCTTAAAAAGAAGGAAGTAAAAAAATTCAACATTAACAATCCAAAATGATTAAATTCAGAATTTTTGAAATATTTTGTGGATTTGATCTTTTTGGTTCAACAATCGAAAAAAAAAATTAATTTGTTTTTTTAAAGATGGCCAAATGATGAGCACTGACTTTTTAAAATGAGATTAATAATTATAAATTACCTTATATGAAAGGGTCATTCACTTCAGAAGAGACGTTTTGATATGTGGAACTATTTCACATTAAAAGATTCAACTCACTATTAAAATTTCACTATTTTCAAAGAACACAAACGACGGAAATTTTATTAACACAAAACAATGCGAACAGCCACTAATAACATACTGACAAACACTGAATAGAAGTCAAGGTCAAGATGGTTACATGCGTTCGCCACCAGAGCACTCTAGTGTCCTTTATTGTTTAGCCGCTTAAAAAAATTACAATCTGGAGTGATAGTCGAACCTTTAATACTAAAAATAAAAATTTTTAAAAATTTACTAGGATTTTTATTTATTAATTATTTGCTAATGATTTTGATGGATATACATGTTTTGAGAATGCATTAATCCAATACATTTATTTTTTTATTAACTTGACCACTTGCATTTCATAAGTAAAGAAAAAAAGTAAATTGTATAGGATTAATGCATGCTCAAAATATGTATATCCATCAAAATCTCGACATCGAATTTTTGACATGATCACAATACCTCTCTCTATATATATTTCATATATAGATTAAGAGAAAGTAAAAAACTGAAAATTCACGTCATCTGTGTGAGATAAGAGTGAAGAAATCCATCCTCTTACATCCAGTTAGGTTGTTGCATTTAATAAAATAATAAAATAGATATTAGAAAAGTTGCCTCTCTTCTATTTTGAGCTGGATACGCCCATGTCTATATAAATCTACAGAATTCGACACTTGTTTAATCAGACGGAAAATTCCAAAACACCCCATAAATAAATCAGCTATAAAGAAAAAACGTTTGATAAAAGTCAGCGTGTTCTACCAACAACCAAATCATCAGATAAGATCTGAGAGAAAGAGAAGAAATTAATAATTGTTTTTCTTTATGAATTTGCACATAGAACTAATTCTACAAATATTAGTTAATAATAATTCATATTCAAGAGTAGAACATTTTATCGATGACATAAAAAAAAAAGTTTCAAAGACTCTCTTGTAGAATTCTCTCAAGTAAAAAGACAAAATCTTTTGAATGATCTTAATATAAGAAATTTTATTTAAGAATCGTTTGATATATTAACGAAATGACAAGCAAAAATGACAATCCATTTATTTCTATGTCAGTATAAAGAAGAAAAGTAAAGCTTGAACAGGAAAACACACACCCTTCAAAGATAAATGATAGAATATTTAAGAAATTTATAAAAAAAAAAACATAAAATTCACCTTCCGAAAATCAAGGAAAAATATGATTAAATCAAAATTATCAGTAAAAAAAACTCAGAGTAAGCAAGGGGGTTATAATTAAAATGACGGTGTTCAGGATGGTATAGCGCGGGCAATAACGATCGTAGAAGTTCGAAACTTTTCAGTTATACTAATTAAGTAATGCCCTTGGGAATTATGCAAAAAAGATTAAATTACTTGTCTCGAAGTGAGAGAATATGAGTGTCATATCATCAAAAAAGGGTGAAACTATGATTACAAACAGGGCCATAGCAAGAAAAATTTTAAAGTTCTGATGATTCGAGAGGTAATCTAAAATTTTAAAAACGGGGAGGGAAGCAAATTTTCTCTTACCTTCTAATCGAAAGTTATATTATTCTTTCTCACCAGATTTTTTGTGTCGAATGTATTTAGTTTTCGATAGTAGGGTAATTCGATTTTCAAGATGTAAAATTTATAAGTATGGCAAAATATTTATATTTTGTTACCATAGCAACCATAGGAGAAATTCCTATCTTTCCTATGAGGAACAAGAGTAAAGTGGTCTTCAGGAAGATTTCAACCGCAAAATGAGAATATACATTTTATAGAGAATCTAAAAAATAATTGATTTTTGAATTTTAAAAAAAATCGTTGGAGCAAATTTTGAGAAAATCGAAAAAAACTGAAAAAGTGCATCAGTAAAGTACTAGTACTCTTTGGCTGATTTTGTTCAAAAGCTTCGTGTCACGTCCCATGGGGGTGCCTAACTTAAATAAAAAATTTCAACTTCCTAGCTCTTTTTGTTCTTGAGATATTTGTTCACAGACACACACACACACACACACACACACACAGACACACAGACAGACAGACCAGTCGCGAAAACCCTTGGATTCAGAGGCCTCAAAACGTGAAGATCATCAAAACTCGAACAATGAAGGAAAAAGTAAAATATAATATATTTTTTAAATTTCTAAAATTTCATCATGTTTCTCTCTATTAGGTCTATTCTCTAAGCAAAAAACGCTAACTTTTAACATCTGAAATCAGCGTTAATTCACGTCCGTTAACACTTCCTTGCCTCAAATTGCAAAAACACTAGCGCCAAAGCGTTAATATTTAGTCAATAGTATTACCAAAATTAATATCATGTCTAGGGGGTGCCTTTAATATTTTAACCTCGTATTTAAATGTATCAAAAAGTAAGGTTATGATTTTAACAGTTTTGAGATAAAAGCAACATGTTAACGTTGCTGTTAAAACTTTGTTTAGAGAATAGCATTTTTACTTTCTCTTACCTATGTATATATGTAATATATATAGAGAGAGAAAGTATTGGTTTCATGTCAAAAATTCTGATTGTGCGAGATTTTGTATGGATCTTCACGCTTTTGGGGTCCCCTGAATCCAAAAAAGTGGTTTTCGCGACATGTTCTGTCTGTGGGTGGGTGGGTGGGTGGGTGTGTGGGTGGGTGGGTGTTGTCTGTGTTCAACTTTAAGCATGAAGGAATTGAGCTCTGAGGCTGAAATTTTATATTTAAGTTAAACTTGCCCTCCTGGACCGGAAAAATAAGCTTTTAATCAAAATCGGCCAAGAGTACTAGTACTTTACTGATGTACTTTTTCAGTTTTTTTCGATTTTTCTCGAAATTCGCTCCCAACGATTTTTGTTTAAAATTCAAAAATCAATTATTTTTTAGATGCTCTTTTTCAAATGTATATTCTCATTTGCGATTGAAATCTTCTGAAGACCACTTTACTACTTGTATTTCACAGGGAAGTATAGGAGAAATGGTTGCCATGGAGTAACAAAAATATAAATATTTTCCCACACTTATAAATTTTACATCTGAATTCCAATGTTCCGCTACTGTCGGGAACTAAATATATGTCGACACAAAAAATCTGGTGTGACAAGCACAGAACACAACTTTCGATTACCGAAGGTAAGAGAAAGTTGTGTGCTGTCACGCCAATCACACCAGATTTTAAAGCTGATGTGTCAGATAGGTCTACTAGATTGAGAATAACAAATAAAGTTAGTAATATTCGAGGGGTTATCGAGTGGAGTAAATTTTCCACGAACAAGCTTGAGAAAGCAGTTATCTTCATATGAATCGTTAACACCTGGTGCTAAAAAGTAATGTTAACGTCGCTGTTAGAACTTGGTTTAGAAAATAGCAGTTTTTAACGCTGATATTATTTCTTTACTTTTCAACTCCCGGCGGCACTTGAATTAATAAATATTGAAATTATATAAATTTCCCTCTCCCGGCTTACATACGCGATGTATCTTAAATATTATATATGTAATTTCTTATTTATTAATTTTATATTAGTTTTAAAAAATGTTATCGGGCTTGGTGTAGTTGGTAGCGCGCCTGCCGTGTATACCAAGGGTCGAGGGTTTGGATCCCGAGCGGTCCGATGAATTTATTTAAGCCATTCTGGATACCAAATGACTTAAATAAGAATGCCTGGACCCCCAATGAATATATTTACAAAAAACGGGAATCGTAAAAAGTCTTAAATGGCCTAAGTTACCGAAAATACTGTGTGTATCTGTGTATGAATGTGAGTAGTAAAATGTTTTGACAAAACAATAGTTACGGACTTCTACGATCGTTACAGTCCGAGCTATGTCACCCTGGACACCGCCAGTAACTACCCTGAATAATATTTTCGTGTCTGAAACAGCCCTGTGCTAAATTAGACTCACGACTATAAGGAAAACCATAAAAACAATCCAAGAGTTTATACTGACAAGGATGTACATGAGGCCAGAAAGCTTTATAAATTAATAAAAAATCAAACATAAACAAACAATAAAATTATATAATCTTTATTGGATTCGTGTTAAATGTTTAAAAATAAACTGGTTTGTGCAAAATTTTTTTGAGGTGAATGGTTGATTAAAATTGCACAGAGTTTTATTTCTCTCTCGTTTATTTAAACCAACGTTAAATAAATATTTTAGGTTTTGTCTTACTGAACCATTACATCATTAAAAATACATTTTTTTACGAAGCTTTGTTATGAGATCAAGTTCCTAATTTTTTTTTTTTTTTTTTTTTTTATCAGGAACGAAATAGCAAGTAAATTTTCCAAGCTACGTGGTAAATTAATTGATTGAAATTTTTTTTTTTAAGAAAAAGACTGACTTTACACATTTCACAAAATTAATCAATGCATAAATTACAATAAGGGAAGTTTAACACGTTAGAGTCAATAAAAAAAAACTTTGCCTTGTTTATTTAAGTGTCAATGCATAAAAGGGGAGATGTTATTTATGGATTGATTATACGGTTTTCATGAATTTAAATTTGCTTCAAGGGATCTTTAAATTGATTTTAACTCAAAAAAGAAGTCATTAAAATCAAGAAGGTGAATTTAATAAAATTTCCTTCGAGTAAATAAAAATAACCTATTTTTTACTTTCTCTTACCTATGTATATATGTAATATATATATAGAGAGAAAGTATTGGATTCATGTCAAAAATTCGATGTCGAGATTTTGATGGGTCTTCACGTTTTGAGGTCCCCTGAATCCAAAAAAGTGGTTTTCGCGACATGGTCTGTCGTGTGTGTGTGTGTGTGTGTCTGTCTGTGTGTCTTTGAACAAAATATCTCAAGAACGAAAAGAGCTAGGAAGTTGAAATTTTATATTTAAGTTAGGCACCCCCATGGGACGTGACACGAAGCTTTTGAACAAAATCGACCAAAAAGTACTAGTACTTTACTGATTCACTTTTTCAGTTTTTTTCGATTTTCTCAAAATTTGCTCCAACGATTTTTTTTTAAATTCAAAAATCAATTATTTTTTAGATTCTCTATAAAATGTATATTCTCATTTTGTGATTGAAATCTTCTGAAGACCACTTTACTCTTGTACTCCATAGAAAAGATAGGGGAAATGGTTGCCATGGTATCAAAATATAAATATTTTCCCATACTTATAAATTTTACATCTGGATTCCAATGTTCCGTACTGTCGGGAACTAAATATATGTCGACACAAAAAATCTGGTGTGACAAGCACAGAACACAACTTTCGATTACCGAAGGTAAGAGAAAGTTGTGTGCTGTGCGCCAGTCACACCAGATTTTTTTATTTTGTTTAATAATAGAAATTAAAAAGCCCCCTTACTAATCCATTTTGTTAATAATCATAAAAGCATACTTTTTAAAAGTAATGATATCCTCTGGTGATAAATAGAATAATAATGACCTGGTTGACGTAAATTTGACATGCAAACGATATTAGTAGATAAAACCAAGCGAATTTATTCTCTCTAAATTTGTGTTTGTTAAATAATTTTTTGTTTGTTCCAGGGGGTTATTATTAATAGCTATCAATTTGTTTTATTAATAAAAAAAAAAATACTATTTCAAATTGTTTTATAAATTCAAATAGAATATCAAAGATAAAAAAATTTTATATTAATTTTTATTATTAATTAAACTTAATTTTTTAATCTGGCTTGACTGGTAGCACAGCACACAACTTTTTCTTGGTAAGAGAATGATGTGTTCTCTGTTGTCACATCAGATTTTTTGTGTCGTCATATATTTAGTTTCCAGCAGTGAGCCCTAAAATTCAAGATAGCAAATTTATAAACATGACAAATATTTTGTTACTCTGGCAACCATTTCTATCTTTCCTATGAAGTTCAAGAGCAAAGTGGGCTTCAAACTATTTTGAAAGCAAAACGAGAATATACATTTGAAAGCATTTTTATATTAAAGTCAAAGACTTGAAGGATCGACACTTTACTTATTATTATTGAACAAGAATTTTAGGTTCACCTGGACCATGTCATACTAAAACAATAGTTGAAAGACAAAATATTGGGGTGAGAGGAGCCAACTAAGAGAATGAACCCAAGATCTCTAGCTTGACCATAAACATCTAAGGAAGTAAGTAGCTTAATTGAGTATTCAGTGTTTATATTTGTGAGAGATCTAATAAATTTTAAGTTGAATGAATTTCTTATAATACTCAATTGGTATTTTATTCTAAAAATTTGTACTTGTGTAAAATGATGAATTAATTACAATATATTTAGTTTGATTTCTTTCTTTTTTTTCTCGATGAAAGATTAAGAGGGAAAAAGTAATCTCTGAGATTGTTCAAAAAAATAATTTGCGAGTTTTATGATAACCAATTATAAAATATAATAATCTTAATATAATTATGTAGGATAATGGATTTAAACATTTACAAAATGCTATAATCTTCTAATTGGATTTATTTTTAATGAAACCCATAACCTATTTTTTTTTTCTCTTTGACATTTCGTTTTTATATAGACCTCAATGTATAAAAAAAAATACCTACAGTATAAAATATTATTATTAGTATTAAAATTATATTTTTTACGGGTATTACTATTAGTAGAATTAATAAAAAGTAAATTGACTCACATTTTTTTTTCACTTCATTAGAATCGGCTTTTCCAATTATATTATGAATATTTATGAATGAATGATTTTAAACACTACACTGTAATAGATTTAAAAAAACTATAGATCATTAATTACATTTGCACTTATGAGTTTTTTATAACACAATTTATATTCACTAATAAACTATAACACTAATGTCACTTCATTATACCATAAGATGGTGGAACAAAGAGATAATGAAGTTGGCTACGATATAAACTAAAACAATGAATTTAATTATTTGTAAACTCTTTGTTGCTAATTTTACTAAATTGTTCTTCTTTAATCATAAGGCCATGAAAAATACTACTAACACTGTTACTACTACAACTACTACTACTACTACTCTTTGATCATATTATTCTTCCATTATTGCTTGTTTTATTACTCTTACCCCTAATAAGCGATTATTAAATGGGTACGTTTGTCAATGGGATATGAATTTAAATTTAATCAATTTAAATTTATAAGTAAATAAAATATCTTTTATTTCTCTAAAATAATTAATTCAATTGCACTAAAAAAACGTCTAATTTATATAAAGATATCCAAGAGACAAAAATATGAGTGAAATTAGATATAATATTAAGAGATGAGAAATGTCAAAAAATATTGAGGCAAATATGCTAATGCTATTTTGTGCTTAATGACAGAAATAAAGATATTATTACTCCCATCCCGAGGTCAGGTAGTTAAAGGTGTTGAAATTATCTTTTGCTAATTCTTATTGTATAAAACTTTAAAACCACAAGCATTTGGACTTTAGATCCTAAATTAGTGTTGGAAAATGAGAACTTAAGTGCAGAAAAATATCTTTAAAAAAAAAAAAAAACATTAAGGGACCCTCACGCTTGCAAAAATTTTGAACAAATTTTTGAAAAGGCGTTTTTGTGCAAAATTTTTGCTAGTGTGAGGGCAATTTTTGCACAAAAAAAGCGAGTATTCAAAATTTTGTGGAGTATTCAAAAAGATTTGAAATTTTTTGCCGATATATTCAAAATTTTGAAGCATGAAAGATAGTGTGAGAGGGCTGACAAAAATTTGCGCAAAATTCTTTTATTCTGAATGCTCAAGGCCTAAAATGAAATTTTGTACAAAGTTTTTGTATGTAGTGAGAGGGGTACACGACCATTCACAAAAATCTAGCTCAATATTTTGGACAAAATTTTGAACATTTTTGTGAAGGCCCCTTGAGTGCGCAAAAAAATTTATTTAAATTGTATTAAATAAATATTGAAGAAAAAGTGTTGACATATTTAAATTTGAATTATTTAAAATCATTGAGTCAAAATTGGCTAAACCTTATGTGCAAACAAATTTAAAAAAAAAATTTATAAGGTCTGAGCTACTGAAAAAACTCAAAGAAAGATATTATTCAGCTAAAAATTGTAAGATGTAAAAAGTGTATCAAGTGAGTCAAATATTTTTTATTTGTAAATCTATAGAGACCGAGTTCAACAAAGGGAATATCGGAATATCAACGTGTGGTTTAATGTTCTACTTTAAAATAAGAGCTCTCTTGGGAAATTACATTGCTATTTATAATGTAAAAAAATAACGCAATTATAGCTAGGTACGTTGTTTTTGACATGATAAGAAAATTAAAAAATAATTAGTAGAAAATTAAAAAAAAATAATATTTTTCTTTTAATTGAGGATAACCCTCAATTTTCCCGTTTCTTTATATTTGGCTTTTGGTAGAGGCAAACTACCTATAGAAGAAATCTTTTCCTCACTCTAAATTATTGAAAGTTTAAAAGTTTCCCTCATTAGTTTCACAAAATTCCAACAAAAAGAGAGTCAACAATGGTAGATTAAGAAATGGACGAACAGGAATCCGAACATTACAGAAAATCCCTGGTTCGATCCAAGATTTTGGATTGAAATCTACAAGGCATGAAGGATTTAAGATTTAGAATAAAATCCAAATTCTTCCTAAAGATCTAGGATCGGAACTTAAAATCTTTTCCCAAAGTGATTTAGTTCCAGGACTTAAAATCCTTAATATAATTATTTAATTATTATTGACGAGAACTGTTTCCTAAAAAAAAATTATCCTCAACCACAGATCCTCTCGATTTTGATTAGAAGGAAAAACATTCTAAAAAAAGATAATATCAAAGAAATTTGATAACAGGATTGGATCAAAAATTTGGATTTCAAATTCAGATTTAGAACCCGAAAGTCACACCAGATTTTTTAGCGTATTTTGACCATTCTAGGATTAAGCATAGTGTCTTAATAAAGATAAACATATATTTGTCAAGGGTTTGATAAAAAGTCATTTTTTTTTATTCATTTCCATTAATTGAATGGAATGTACTCATAAACATAAAATTATGTTTATTAGAGCAATATGGAAAGCTTTCAGATTTAAAGTTTGCTACTTCATTTAAAGGCAGAATAATTTAACCTATCAACAACATTAATATGAAAATTATTCATGAGCTATAGAAAATAATAATAGTCCTTAAAATAACTATTATATTATTTTGTTTTCTCGTACCTTTGAGGTGGGTTTCATTATAGAATCTCTCATTAAACATAGAGAAGTAAAATAAACAAAAAAAAAAAATATACCCTCATTAGAAATTTCATTTTTTGGGTTTCACTTGAAATTAGATCTTTATGTAAAATAGCTTTGTGTTTATATAAATTACAGACTATTTATGGGATTGCTAAAGGAGATGAGAA
The DNA here is from genome assembly GCA_023213315.1 of Euborellia annulipes. Classification (NCBI taxonomy): domain Eukaryota; kingdom Metazoa; phylum Arthropoda; class Insecta; order Dermaptera; family Anisolabididae; genus Euborellia; species Euborellia annulipes. The sequence continues at coordinate 138,897 of JAKCPI010001420.1, forward strand.
ATGGAGTATTTTATACTCTAAAAAAAAGAGTTATCTACTAGACAAAATAGGTCGTTAAAAAAGAAAGAAAAATTGAACAAAAAATGTTATAGCCCCAAATTGGAAATGTGAGAGATGGCATTAGTTCTTAAAGCTATTTAAGACTCGAGTATATAAATTATTTGATGAGAAAAATGAACTAAAAAGTATATCAGTAAAATGCTAGTATTTTGTCCGACGAAAAGTTTCGTATTGCATGTCAGCATAGTAACTAAATTAAATACCGTTCTTGAAATAGTTTGTTCACACACGTGTATTTCCATCACATCACATTTTTGACACAATCGCACTACTTTATATAATATACTAGACGCAAAGCCCCGCCTTCGGCGGGGCTTCCTTCTAGCCAGGGGCTGCGCCCCTGGACCCCCTTGCTCGCCTTCCCTTTTCATTTTATATATAGAGATTATTTTAACGGTTAATTAAGTTATTCATGAACTTAATATTTTTTGTGAATCATATCCTTTCCGGGACTCTCCCGGTACACAGACAAAAAATTTACGCCGATATTTTAGAATTCAAAATGTAAATAAATAAAAAAAATCTGGTGTGACTGGCGCACAGCACACAACTTTCTCTTACCTTCGGTAATCGAAAGTTGTGTTCTGTGCTTGTCACACCAGATTTTTTGTGTCGACATATATTTAGTTCCCGACAGTACGGAACATTTGAATTCAGATGTAAAATTTATAAGTATGGGAAAATATTTATATTTTGTTACCATGGCAACCATTTCTCCTATCTTCCCTATGAAATACAAGAGTAAAGTGGTCTTCAGAAGATTTCAATCGCAAAATGAGAATATACATTTTAAAGAACATCTAAAAAATAATTGATTTTTGAATTTTAAAAAAATCGTTGGAGCAAATTTTGAGAAAATGAAAAAACTGAAAAAGTACATCAGTAAAGTACTAGTACTCTTTGGCCGATTTTGATTAAAAGCTTATTTTTCCGGTCCGGAGGTGTTTAACTTAAATATAAAATTTCAACCTCGTAGCTCAATTCCTTCATCCTTAAAATTGAACACACACACACACACACCCACCCACCCACCCACCCACCCACCCACCCACACACAGACAGACCATGTCGCGAAACCACTTTTTTGGATTCAGGGGACCTCAAAACGTGAAGATCCATCAAAATCTCGACATCGAATTTTTGACATGAACCAATACTTTCTCTCTATATATATATTACATATATACATAGGTAGAGAAAGTAAAAATCGTAAACATGGGTAAATATTTATATTTTGTTACCCTGGCAACTATTTCTCCTAATTTTTATTTTTTTCTTATTTTAACGGTTAATTACTCATTAACTTATTGTTATTTATGAAACAAAACCTGTCCGGGATTCTCACAAACATACACAGAAAATTTCATCATAATTGGTTCAGTCGTTTAGGAGGAGTTCAGTCACATACACACGTACAGAAGAATTATATATATAAAGAAGAAAGATAATTACTATATTAACATACCGGTGTATAGGTAAGAGAAAGTAAAAACTGAAAAAAATAGTCTAAAACAGATTTTTTTATCCTAAAAAATAAACAATTTATTGAGTGGTTTTATTTTGCTTTGAAAATACCTTGTCAAAAGAACATGATCGAATTTAAGGGGAGATAGTGAATGTATGAGTGAAATTTAATTTGTACGAGTTCTATGAGTGGAATACTAAAAAAAAATATAACCAGATTTATTTTGATCACAGAAAAGTTTTTATCTTTAACAAAAAATAAATTGAAAATTGCTATTCAAAAATTAATTAAATTTTTTGTGACAGATATAGTAGGCCTATATTAAATCAAATATAAATATTCAAAAACCTCGGTAATAGCGTAAATTTTCTATTTAACAATAGAATGTTATTGTATCAATTCTAAAGAAGATGAAATACTTTACAAGAGTAGGATCGATTGATCGATTATTCATCGATTTTTCCCTTAAAAAATAATCGAATATTAAAAAAAATCGATTAATCGATTATTTTCGGGAAACATGCGTTTGAAAGGAAGAAAAAAATTTTCGCAGATAAATATTTTCCCATACTTTAGGGAAATTGTATATCTTGAAAATTGAATGTACCGTACTGTCGGAAACTAAATATGTGTAGACACAAAAAATCTGGAGTGACAAGCACAGAACACAACTTTTGATTACCGAAGGTAAGAGAAAGTTGTGTGCTGTGCAACCTTTAACACCAGATTTTTTTTAAATAATTTAATTTAGGCTATATTTATTAAATGAAAAGGCCGAAAAAAGTAGATACCACTCGGAGTTGAACCACGGATCTGCCCTTTACTTTTTTCGGCCTTTTTAGTTAATAAATATAAATATAGATTGTAATTAATTTGGGTCTTGAATAGGGCTGCGAAAATAATCGATTAATCGATTATTCACCGATTATTTTCTCGAAAAATAATCGATATAAAAAATCGATTATTTGGATTATTTTTCACAATAGATTTTTTTTTTTTTTTGGGGGGGGGGGGGGATGCGTTTGAAAAGATCGGATGAGACTCGGTATCTAAAAGAAAATTTTTGCTAGAGAAAAAAAAGTTATAATCGATTATTTTTTGGTCTGTCCGGACCCAATAATCGATTAATCGGAATAATCGATTATTTTTCATAATCAATAATCGATTATTTTTTTCCATAATCGAACACCCATAGTCTTGAATTGAAAAAGTAAGTTCATCTATATCTCATTTTCAGTTTATTATTTTAAATAATTTCTTTTCATTAAAAAAATAACTTTTATGTTAAACGAATAAAAGGATAAATGGAATAAATATTTTTTAATTATATAAACTGAATATAAAAAGTAAAAAACATATTAAATTACTTGTTTAGTAGATTTAGTGATTTAAAGAGGGGGGGGGTTTTCCCCCCCCCCCGTTATATTTAATAATATAAATTAAACATGATTTATTGAAACAAAATGATTATATTACAATAAATTCCATTGAATACTATTCTGATACGATTAATTTAAAACAAAATGTAATTAAATTAAATGTTTAATCTAAAAACTATTTAACAAAAGAAATTTATGTCGGACTTCACGGTCTAAGTATTTATTTAGAAATGTTTTGTTTAAATGGATTATAGTGTGTTATTTGAGTCGGTTGTTTGAATTTTGCTTCGAATGATCTCAAAATCTAATTATCAACTAAGAAGACCTAACTAAGCAACTCTATGTATTACATATCTATCACTGCTGACATGTGGCATCATATTTTTGTTTATCACTTTTCTCAACTTTCCATTCCCAAGTTAATAAATAGACCTATCTAAAACAAAAATTTTGTATAAGATTTAAACTTTTAACCGTAGGCTCTAGTTGAAACATTATATTATATATATATATGAAATTGAAAAAAACTTTATTTAATATTTTATTCCCTGGCGTTTTGTTATTTAACAATGATGAAGGTCGTGATTGGCGACCAAAACGTCGGCGAATAAAAATTTAAATAAAAATTTTTATTTAAATTCTTGGCTGCAATGTCCTTCAAATCATGATTAAAAAAATGCTACAAGTTTAAAATAATGTATAACAATTTAATCTTTATATTCTCTGTTGTTTTCTTACTCAATACTTTTTATTTTAAAGGTCTCTTTAAATAGGTAAATAAAGAAACTATGTCTAACGATAAATGAAATGCTATTAAAATTATTACGTGGGCGGGTGTTAAATTTTCCAGCCTAAGGTAATAAAAGAGGTGATAAAATAGCAATGAAATTTCAATGAATTATTTTGTATTTTTTTTTTTTTTTATAATAAAGTGTTATCTTTAATTTAAATATATAATTGAATAATTTAATTATTCAATCAGAATATTCTAAATATCGTCTTTTAATTATTTCAGTGCCATAGAGTGAGAAAACCTTGGCATATTTGCGTTCCTAAAAGTTTACTGGAAGATAGGTAGCCAAATTGACTTACTATTATATTCTTTGCCTACTACTTGACGTCACAATCACTGGGCCCATTGTTGGCGGACTCTACCATAAACTATCCCTTCTAAACGTGATATTTGATAGAAATTATTGGTTTGTGATTATTTATCATCATCATAGACAGAGGGTAATTCTCCTAGTAGTGGTAAGTCATTTAGGCTGCCTATCCACTAGACAACATTCAGAAACGAAAACATGAAAAACTTTTCTACGTGGTCGGTGTTTCTCAAGCCGGTAAAGTTGCAGGTTTTTCGCAAATATCTCGAAAACTATGAGGTTTTCGGCAAAAATTCATCTATACAGAAATAATCAAAATTAAATTACAAACAAAAATGGTCTAGTACATAATCACGCTAAAGTGAACGGTTCGGGAGATTTAGAGGGGTAAAATTTATAATTCATATGAAAGGAGACACTGAGATAGAAAAATATATCTTGTTACCATGACAACCATCAAATTTTACCCCTCTATATCTCCCGAACCGTTCACTTTAGGATGATTATGCACTAGACAATTTTTGATTGTAATTTAATTTCGATTATTTTTGTATATATGAATTTTTGCGGAAAACTGCATAGTTTTCGAGATATTTGCGAAAAACCATCTTCCCGCAATTTTACCGGCTTATTCCCGCTAAAGACTGGAAGTGCTGACTCTAGAGTTTCTTTCCATCACTAAAATGCAACCTATTCTGAAAATATTTGACATTTTTTTATTAAAATACAATTTTGGCTAGAGAAGGTAATTAATTCCTTCTATAGGAAATATCAAGATTATACAACAAATAAACTAAATTACAAATCCTCATAAACAATAGTCGCTATTTTGAAATAAGGATCAAAAGATGCTTGAAAAGCGATCTAATTTTAAAAAGTTGTATATAAAAAAGTTTGTGTTATGTAATTCTGATTTTAAATTATCCAAGATTGTTTAAATGCTTCTTTAATTTGCCCATTGATTTAAAATATCGGGTCAAATATAAAAAGAAAATTAATCATTAAACTTATCTTAAAAAAATGATTCCTACACAACCCTTGCCAAATAGTTGTTTAACTTTCTTTAAACTATCGCCTTTAGATGTTCCAAGTGATTAATTCCTTTCAAAATGATAACAATGAAAGTATGTAAACATGTGCTAACAATCTATCGCCTTTAGGTGGTGAATCATCTGTGAAGATGCACTTGAGCGATTAATTGGGCCCTTCAATCAATAGAATTTGTGAAGTAAGCATACCGAGTAGAGAGGGTAGCTGACGCGGAATGCCGGCGGCAACATGGGTCGTCGTCGGCGGTGAATTAGCACTGGTTGTTTCTGCCACGGCACCATTTGTTGTACCACAGGCGCCTCCGACACCGACCCCGGCACCGGCACCTGCCAACGAAGCCCCGGCAAGCAGATCCAGTCCGCTATGAAAACTCGGACTTTTTGGTAAACCGAGACTGGCGGCGGCAGCGGACACAGCCGCTGGATCACGATAGAACATGACAGGCGAGGACGACGCGGTGGCGCCGCCGGGACCAGGCGCGCCATGCACCATGTCCTGGCTACCCACGGCAACGTACAAACATACCGGCAACAATCGGATATGTAGATATTAACCACGTTGTCATCCACATGCTGACAGACTGAGCAACTGATCATGGCAGGAAGCCCACCTGCCTTTCCCCCAAGCAAGACGAGGAGGCGCCACTGGACGGCGCCTCAATCACGACATTAACGCACTCTACGCGACTCTAGTCGGAACTAACATCAGACCGCCATATTTACAAATTCATCTTAAAGAGAACGAACCATTCATTTGTGAAACATCTGATCTTTAAAAAAAAACTTTAAGTTCTCTGTTTTATTTTCAAATTTAATTATGAACAATTCACAATAGAAAAAAATATTATTCATAAGATAAATAAAGCTGAAAATATAAGATGAAGGATCAAGATAAGGGATAAATAGTAGGGTGGATAGAAAAAAGTCAAGTTTTGAATTCAGACTTGCTAGTAGTGTGGAAAAGTTGCGATTGGTAAATACAAAAAAATAAAATAAAATAAAGTATTTTTTGAAATCGGACTTCATCTTTCGATCGCGCAATCGGCCCAAAGTTTCATAAAATTAGTGAAAATCTTAATTTTTTTGTCTTTGTATTTTTAGTTCCTATAGCAATTTTTTTTTTTTTTACATCAAGCATTGAAAAACAGTAAAAAATTTGTTTGCTCTAGTAGTATATTTTCCAATCGCGCAAGTCTATAGAAATTTAACGAAATTCGTCATTTTTGGACACATTTATTATGTTTGGAAAATAATCTTGTTAGGCCAAAAAATTGATTGATTTTGAGTTGCGTGCCAATTGCTGCAGCTCTTCTCTTGTTTAGATAATATTAGGACTAATATAAAATTTTAAAAAAATTTTTGAAAAAATTAAGATTTTCACTAATTTTATGAAACTTTTGGCCTATTGCAGGATCGGAAGATGAAATCCGATTTCAAAATATTTTCTGTTTTTCGTTTTTTTTTTTTTTTTTTTTTTTGAAAAAGTGGGCCGCACATCAAAAAAGGTTGGGAACCACTGGCCTACATAATACAGGGTATAAATAAAAAAATTTCATATTGAAATTTAAACAATAATCAGATACGCCATTTCACAATTTTTTTTCGGGCTTTGAAGATTTATATTGGTTTCTTTCTCCAAAAACAATCCTCTTAATGTAGAACTTTACAAAGACAGAGAATAAAAATATTCTGTTTCGTTAATGGCGATTTTTCCAGGGGTCCCCCTTCAATATTTCGATGTTAATACTTCTTTCCCTTAGCCAACCAGCAGGAAAAAAGAGATAAAATATTATTATATTTTATTGTAAATGTAATTTTTCCCAGAACCTTTTAGCAAGACAAAGTAAGAAGTACTTTTAGGCCTATTGGATAGGAACTCACTTTTATTCGATCTTGTCCCCCTGGTATTAAGGTAAAGTGCTTGATATTTGTAGATGTAATTATTTTTTATTATTTTTTTCCTTAGGAAGAAAGTGGCTTTAGTAAGCCTTTGCACATTTCCACTTTCTGTAATTGATTTATCCCAGGCATTGCCCAACTCAATTGAATTCACTAAGATATGAAGAAAAAAATTAATTCAAAAATTAATAAAAATAAACAGCCAACGTTAATTTTGGATAAGCAATATTTTTAGTAGTAGCTTCCATAATTAAATAAACCTAAATCATCCGATTCAGCCTACCAATGAATATTAGTTTTTTTTTTCATCAGATTTTAATGAAATTTGAATTTTATCTTCCATATAAATAAATTAAAATAAACATCAAATCCTTTAGAGAAATTTCAGATACCTCCGGGATATTAATGATTTTTTTTTTATTTAAATCTCATTTTAATAATATTATTTTAAATAAATATGGTTTGTCTATAAACTTGTAAAAAAACTTGTTGTGAATGACATAGCTCAGAAGTTTCTCTTACAATTTCATAATAATTTAAAATAAATTTACAATTTGGGACAAGAAAAATTTTTTTTTAATTTTAACGGTTTTTTTTTTCCCCCCCCCCCCCAAAATTTGGGGGAATGGGGGTTATAGGAGTGACCCTTCTATTTTTTTTGGCCCCTTTTTGAGGGGGTTGGGGGGGTGGGGGGGGGGGGGGTAGAATAATCTAACAATGAACATAATTTAAACAAAACAAAGAGATAATATCAACAACGAAGAAAAAAATAATAATAAAAATAACAATGATAACCATAAAAGTGACGAGTAAAAGCGATATCAAGGTATCTATGTTTTTTTAAAGAATTAAAGAATGATCTAGAAGTCACCCTTAATATAGTAAATTCAGTAGGAGCTGACAAAATTTCCTTACTGACAAATTTGAACTAATTTAAATGCATTGACAAATACAGGGTTAATCCTTTATACAAGAAGTTACCTCAAACGACACGTGTGGCGCCACCAATCAAGGGCGCCTTGTAGTTATGCAAAAGCTTAACAAAGCTGTTATTATATAGGCCTATTTGTAAGGGATGTTTGAAACATACAGAGAGCTGAGTCAGAAAAAAAAAAAGTCTGATTCGGTCATGATAGAGAAAATATACAAATAATACAACAATTTCTAAATAAAAGATTGAAATTTTATAATAACACTTTAAGTTTTATGAGAAAATGTATATATTGCATAATAAAGAGACATTATTTTAATGTTATGTTACAATAATTGAATAAAATTAGTCCTTATTTTGATAATGAAAATTGGATGATATAGTATAATTTAGAAATTAAAAAAAATAAATAAATTAGTACCAATAATGTGCATATCTGCTATCGTTCTATAGGAGAATAAAAATATACTAAGAAACAATGTTATAAAATTCTAATTTATTGTGACAGTAGACAACATCAAAACATCCGGAAAATTCAAAAGTATTATGCGGTATGAGATTAAGTCAAAATAAATGGGAAAAATATTCAGAAAATTAAAAAAATCAAAGTTAAGACATCTGTTGACTAAATAAAAAAGAAACGTTTCACAATAGAAAAAATGTCCTTTTTACCTTTGAGAAGTGAAAAGCAAAATAGCTATTAATTTTAAAGCGAGTTAACTATTAAAAAAAAAAAAACAAAGCGGAGACTAATCTTTAAAGAGAGATGGAGTGATTAAATAGATATGAATGAGTCAAGGGAAAAATTGCGAGCTGTTTTAATTCCAATGCTCTTTTAGTATGCAAAATATAACAAAGGTCTTTAAAAAGAAATTTTAATTTCAAATTACACAATGCTGCTTCAAGAATTAATTGATTAAAAAAAAAAAGTTCTTTTAAAATGTTAATGTGAAAAAAATTAATTTTTTAATATGATTTTAAAATAATTAAATTTTTCTAATGAATATTTTTTATCTTATTAAACAAAAAATATAACTTCTAATACACAAGTAATCGAAATTTAGTTTAGTATTTTTACGAGGTGTTATACGTAGATTCCTCTTTTGAAAAATAAACAAGTTGATTTAGAAAAATCTGGTGTGAGAGGTCGCACCAGATTTTTCGTGTCGACATATATTTAGTTTCCGCCGATATATTAGAATTCAAGATGTAAAATTTATAAGTATGGAAAAATATTTATATTTTGTTACCATGGCAACCATTTCTCCAATCTTCTCTATGAAGTACAAGAGTAAAGTGGTCTTCAGAAGATTACAATGGCAAAATGAGAATTTTAAAGAGCATCTAAAAAATAATTGATTTTTGAATTTAAAAAAAAAATCGTTGAAACGAATTTTGAGAAAATCGAAAAAAACTGAAAAAGTACATCAGTAAAGTACTAGTACTCTTTGGCTGATTTTGATTAAAAGCTTATTTTCTCGCCCTAGGAGGGTGCCTAGCTTAAATATAAAATTTATAGCTGAATTCCTTCATGCTTTAAATTGAACCCAGATAGACAGACACCCACACACAGACAGACCATGTCGCGAAAACCACTTTTTTGGATTCAGGGGACCTCAAAACGTGAATATCCATCAAAATCTCGACATCGAATTTTTGACATGAATCCAATACTTTCTCTCTCTATATATATATTACATACCATGGGGAACATAAACATTTGCACCCTGAGCCATTTGAAAGACGCCTACTGTTAGGCAGCCCAATTGACTCACCACTACATATGCACTGTCTGTGTGAATTTACCTGAGGTAGGGGTTCTGAGGGTCTTTTAGGATAGACCATAAACCATCCCTTTGGACAATAAATAAATTTTAAATAAAGAATTTGCGAATTCCTCTTCTAGACACCGAAAAAAAACTTAAATTCAATTTCTAGCTTTTAATGTTTGCTTTTGTTTAAGGTGCGCGTCTCGGGGTGCTAATTTTGGGACTTTCCAGCGGCCACAATTTTGAAGCTATCGACCTCAAATTTTTTAAAATTAAAGCTATTTAAAATATCTACTTATAGAAGCCTTTTTTTTTTGATTTTCAAAAAAAAAAAAATTTTTTTTTAGATTAATCGCATTAAATAAAAGATATTTAAAAAAAGGAGCTCTATAAGTTGTTGATAATTAAATTAGTAATCATTGTGTTAAAAAATAATTAATTTTTTGCCTTTAATTAATTAGCTGGAAAGTCTAGAATGAAATGGATCAAGTTGCGTGTATTCTAATGGGGGAACACTAACGCCATCTGGTGCCGCATCGAGTCAATCGTGGTTTAACGGTTTTCCGAGACGCGCACCTTAATTCGAAGGGCTCTACAGGGGTTGGAGAAAAACAAAAAAAAAACTCAAAATGTGTGTACTTTTTTCAGTATCTCGCTTATATCTCTCAAACTAAGCATATTTTGTGCACTCCCCCATAATAAATTAGAAAGAGTATAAAATTTGGTTGATAAAACGAATTTTCAGACCAAATATTAACCGAGATTCGGCTGATCAAAGTTTCTTTTTTTTCATTTCGAGATACTTTGGACTTTTTTCAGTTTTTCGCTTATATCTCGGAAACTTAACATATTTTGTGAATTTTAATACATAACAAAGTTGTAGAGCATTAAATTTGCTAAGATTGGGTTAATAAATCGAATATTTAGACCCAATATTAACCGAGATACGGCCGATTAAAGTTAGACCAAGTTCCTCGAAATGTAAAACAAATAGAAACTTTGATCGACCGTATCTCGGTTAATATTGGGTCGAAATACGCGTTTTAATAACGAAGTTTTAGCAAATTTAATGCTCTACAACTTTGTATTGTATTCTGGTGCACAAAATATGCTTAGTTTATGAGATAGAAAACAAAATAAAAAATGAAAAAGTTCTAAAATTTTGAGGTTTTTGCAACCCCCCTCTCCCACTCCCCCCAAGTTAGTACAGGGTCCTCGAGGTCAAAAACTTTGGATAGATCCTAGAGTACCCCCAAATAACCTGTAAAAATTTCTACAAGCAAATGGTGGCTCAACACATTATTAATAAATAAATATTTTCTATATGTCCGGTGTTCATATTATTTTGTCTCATAGGCCTAGCGGGGGAGGGGGGGGGTTCAAACCTCCCCCAATAGGACCCAAGCCATGACTAGATATTTAAGATATATAATACAAATTAAATTTCATATAGGGTAAGAGAAAGTAAAATATTGATAATTTACTCTAGCTAAAAAAAAAAATAAATAAAAAAAAAAAAAAAACGATTTATAAATACCCTAAAAAAAATATTTGAAAAAATTTTCTTAAAGAGAGTGTTGTGTGCTGTGCGATCAGTCACACCAGATTTTTTTTCTTAATAAGAATATTTTAACGCCCGAGATATTATTGTAAAGGTCTATAGATATCGGAGAAATTTTATTAAAAAATTGGGATAGTAGGCGTCTTTCAAATGGCTCAGGGGGCAAGTTTCGTTCAAAATTTGAAATAAGTTAATTTTTTTTCCAAATAACAAGATGAAATTAAAAAAAAAAAGTTTAAATATTGAGATAAAAAAAAAGGCTACGCTATATTGCTGAAAAGAGGTGGTTTATGGTCTATCCTAAAAGACCCTCAGAACCCTACCTCAGGTAAATTCACACAGACACTGCATATGTAGTGGTGAGTCAATTGGGATGCCTAACAGTAGGCGTCTTTCAAATGGCTCAGGGTGCAAATGTTTATGTTCCCCATGGTATATACATAGGCAAGAGAAAGTAAAAATAGAACCCCTGATCTCTAGAACAATAAGTTAATGTTTTTACCTACGGGTCCCGGTTCACAAAAATTATTATCTATATATATATAATTCTATAATATCTTAGGGTCGGTTGCTTCCTTTCTAGTCAACTAGCAAACTTATCGGATCGATAGTAAATCATCAACATAGTAAATAAGAAAGGTAAAAAAGAAAGGTAAAAAAATGAGATTTTTTTCACATATAACTAGCTATCTGAGGTAAAAGAAAAGTTTTGAGAAGTTAGCAACTTAATAAAGGCACCTTTTATAAAAATTATTAAAAATTTAAAGCTTATTAATTTTTATAATAAATATGGGGATTGACTTCCCCGAGACTTTCTCGTATATTCTTTTGGAATTACGTCTTGGTGTGTGTAAACACGATTGCTTAAAAACCAAAGCAGCTAGATGGATGAAATTTGGTATATGCTCCTTACACTAAAATTGTAGATTTCTATCAACTTTTGGAGTAAATACGTCACTTGGAAGTAGTACTTTACTTAAAAAGTTTTTTCAAAAATTTTGAAATTTTCAATTTTTTTGTTATAGTATGATAAAATACTCTATTTTAAAAAGTTTTTATTCTTTGACATTTTTTCGAAAACTGAGTAGTTTTTGAAATAATCAAAGAAGAAAAACGACATTTTCGTTAATTTTTTTTTTTTTTTTTTTAAACATTCACACATTTTTCTCATTCACACTCACACACACATTCACACAGTCTTTTTGGCAACTTAGGCCATTTAAGACTTTTGACGATAACCGTTATGAATATATATTATTATTTGGGGTCCAGGCATTCTTATTTAAGCCATTTGGTATCCAAATGGCTTAAATAAAATCATCGGACTGCCTGGGGTCCGAACCCGCGACGTTCGGTATAGAAGCTAGGCACGCTACCGACTACTCAAGCCCCGTGGGCTTCGTTAATTTTGATAAAAAATAAAACAAAATCATACAGGTGTCATTACATGTTTTTTAATGACAGCTGTATGATTTTGTTTTGATTTTTCTTTCCAAAAATTGAATTTTAATATATCCTTGGGGAAAGTATGATAAAATACTCTATTTTAAAAAGTTTTTATTCTTTGACATTTTTTCGAAAACTGAAGTAGTTTTTGAAATAATCAAAAGAAGAAATAGAAAATTTTCGTTAATTTTTGATAAAAAATCAAAATAAAATCATACAGGTGTCATTAAAAAAAGGGTAAATATAAACAAATTCATTTGTTTCACAAATTCATTTGTTTATATTTACCCTTTTTTTAATGACACCTGTATGATTTTATTTTGATTTTTTATCAAAATTAACGAAAATTTTCTATTTCTTCTTTGATTATTTCAAAAACTACTCAGTTTTCGAAAAAATGTCAAAGAATAAAACCTTTTTAAAATAGAGTATTTTATCATACTATAACAAAAAAAATTGAAAATTTCAAAATTTTTGAAAAAACTTTTTAAGTAAATTACTACTTCCAAGTGACGTATTTACTCCAAAAGTTGATAGAAATCTACAATTTTAGTGTAAGGAGCATATACCAAATTTCATCCATCTAGCTGCTTTGGTTTTTAAGCAATCGTGTTTACACACACACACACACACACACACAGACATAATGCCAAAAATAGTTTTTTTGGACTCAGGGAGGTCTAAAACGTGGAGAAACATCAAAATCTCGAAGTCGAATTTTTTTACGATTACATAACTTTCTCTATACGAGAAAGTAAAAAAGGCTTGTGTTTTTAATTAAGCCTTTTATTGAACTTTGGGCCTTAGCTAGTTAAATAGGATTTGGGCTCTTACATAATCGAATGATTAGCTTAACTAGAAAAAGATTCGAAAGGCAGCTTATCCAAGGGATAGCTAGTTAATTAGAACAGAACCAATTCCTCTAAAAGTTTTCAACTAACTTTCTTATACGGAGATAAGAAAGGCGAAGTGATAATTTATTTAAAAACAAAGGCCTTTCAAACTTTATCGGACCAGAAGCTTAATCAAAAAGTCTCTGAGATAGTCCTGTTTATTCATAGACTTATTCTAAAATATAATTTCATGTATGACGTCCTTTGGTTTGAATAGTTTGAAGAAAATTTATTATAGTCCTAACTTAATAAAACGTAAATAATACCCCCGCAGACCCCGCAATGCGGGGGTCGCAGAAGATCAACGGGGCGCAGAGACCCGGGGGCATAAAAAATATATAAAAGAATTTAAAAAAATAAAATGTAGTAAATACATAATTATCAAAATTAATTTTACAAACTGTTCCTCCAGAATTTGGGGGCATCATTTTGACTGAAAGGAGAGTTTTTTTTTTTTTTTTTTTTTGGTTTTTTTTTTTTTTCTCATTCACACTCACACTCACACACACATTCATACTGTCTTTTCGGCAACTTAGGCCATTTTAAGACTTTGACGATAACCGTTGTAAGGTTCAGGCATTTCTATTTAAGCCATCTAGTATCCAAATGAGAAAGGAGAGTTGTGTTATTATTGAATCAATAAAATTTTGTATACAGTAGGCCTCTAATTTAAATATTTTTTAAAATAATAAAATTTTGCGTTAAGTTACCCCAGATTTTTTTTGGAGAGCGACATTTTATACGTGCGGGGGGAGGGGGGGGCTCAAGTCAATGTAGTCCTGAAAATATGAAACATATCTAAATTATTTTAACTCAAGGACCCACATCTTGTGAGTACGTGAATGGCGACCACGAGTTGCCCAAGCTGGAACAGTTTTTTGTATGTCTGTCTCTTTTCAACAGGCGTCAGACCGTGCGACGGGCCTGCCTGTCCTATTTCTACCGCGTGATAGGGTTGGAGGGTAAAAGTAAGGTCCGCCGACCCCGCATCGCGGGAATAAGGCGAGGACAGAATGAAGATCTAAATTATTTTGAAATAAGTCAATAAGTGTTCACATATTCCCATATCCTTCCTACCCGAAGACTCTGAAAAAATATGAGCATAGCGGCAATGGTATAACTTTGTTCTGTGGAAGACAGAAAGATTTAGACGAAACAACGAAATCAAATTTAAAAAAAATGTATTTATTACTCGATATCATTATCAATGAACATTCAACAGAACTATTAATCAAATTTCTATTATGTATGAGAATACCAAAAATAATTAATCACATACTTGGAAATCTCTAGACAGTCAGTGATTAAAAGATGGAAGGCGAGAAATTTTTGGAAAGCAAAGTTTAGAAAAATATACAAACTTCCAAATTTAATAAAAAATTTTGTTCAACTAGGCCTATACAATAATTATCCAAAAAGCCATATATAATAATTACTAAACAATAAAATAATTAGAATTGTTTAAAATGATGTAACTTTAATTATTAAGACATTTCCGCCTTAATTATATGTCAACCTATGTCATCTAAGTTCTAGGAGAACAGCATAGGAAAATGTATATAGACATGTAAAGATGAGAATTTAGAAGAGTTATAATTATTACCAAGTGTAGCTATAACTATCAGCAACTCTATTTCAGGTAATTGAGGGAAGAAATTCTCGTTTCAATGAAGACGTAATTATCCAATTAAAGTCCTAGCGAATTTTATTGTCTAATCTTTAGTCAAATTTGTTTATCCTCTCTCGGTTAATTATTTGGTGAATTAAACAAGTAATAAAGTATATATCAATTCAAAAGAGACATTTAGCGCTCAGAACATAAACTGGGTATTCTCAAGTGTACAACTTAATTTGGGTAAGATTCGTTCAATTCAAGTCGTTCTCTTAAAGGTCCTTTAATTGAACGAATTTTATCCAATTAAAGTTGAAATAGAATATTTAAACTTGTTTAACATAATTTCAATTTTTTAATGTACTAATTTGATCTGATAAATCAAAGAAAAAAAGCCTATAAATAAGTCAAAATGAACGAGTCTAGACAAAATCGTTCCTTCAAAAAGAACGATTTTATTTATCTCTAGAAAGATCATAAACTGTTGCCGATTGGATTACCTTTAAGTACCGGTAATTTTTGTAGCTCCCGATTCTTGCTAATATTAAACCTCGATGAACTTTGTCGTTTATCTTTTTTGTTGTGCGTTGGCCATGGATACTTGATTTTGTTGATTTGCGTAGGCGGAGGTGGTTGTGTACCACCAGGAGCTACGGTGGTGGCAGCAGCACCGGCGGCGGTACCACCTCCACCTCCGGTTAAACCGCCGAGGGGCAGAACCAACTGAGGACCACCGCCGCCGCCGCCGCTGCCACCACCGCCGGGTGTAGCAGCGGCGGCGGCGGCGGTGGCAGATGCGTTGTTAGGAGATGGTGTACCGCCTCCACCGCCGCCGCCACCAACACCTGGTGCACTTGGATTCGATACAACCGATGTGACCACCACTTGAGCACCCCCATTATTCGCGTTCTTGGTCACCTGAAACAAAACAAAAAATGGGTTAAGATTATTTTATTATGAAAAGAAAACATTTCTGACCTTATTTTTTATTAGTGTCAAAACTAATCTTTATGTAGCCTACTCTCTTTTGATATCTATTGCAATAAAATTTGTGAAGTTTTTAGTGTAGCCAAAAGTTTTCAGTACAGCCAACTCACTCATGTGTCAAAATTAAATTTAACCAATTTTTTATTTTTAGAAAAGATAAAAAACAGTACTCAAAAAGTAAATTTATTTAGTATATGTGAGGTTTCACTAAGTTATAACTTAACTCGATATATTTCGGGCTATTAACCCATCTTCAGGAGTAGATGTGACTGAGAGAATAAAAGAGAATAGATGCTACCAGGCAGGCAGGTCAGCATGGGGTTGTAACTCACAGGATTTGACAGCTGAAAAGTTGTTCCACCAGTCCGCCTCTGTCGCTAGCGTCGCACCTTGACTCCGCCCACCAAAGCCCCTTCCCTTCGTTTGAAAAGCAATATGCATCCCTGATGCATTCCCTGATCCCAACCATAGCTGCATAGATCATTTTCCATTCCATGTTCCATACATATTGCACGTGCTTTGTGAACTTGTAGATTCTCAAATTTGTTTTTCTTTTATTAAACATCTTTAAAGATATTTTATTATTATTATTGTTTTTATTAATTTTAATTTATTTTATTTAGAAAAAAATGGTTTATAAATATTGTATATGCCATGATACAGGAAAGGAAACTAGATTGCAAAGTTTTTCTGGTTCGCCAAAGGTGTTTATTAAAGCTTTTGTGGTTTGTATTATTATGGCAGTTTTTAATTATAAACCATATTTGTACAAATTATTTATTAAAAATAATATATACAAATGGGTCTATAATTAAAAACTGTCATAATAATAATAATACAATCCACAAGAGCTTTAATAAACACCTTTGGCGAACCAGAAAAACTTTGCAATCTAGTTTCCTTTCCTGTATCATGGCATATACAATATTTATAAACCATTTTTTTTCTAAATAAAATAAATTAAAATTAATACAAACAATAATAATAATAAAATATCTTTAAAGATGTTTAATAAAAGAAAAACAAATTTGAGAATCTACAAGTTCATAAAGCACGTGTAATATGTATAAATTATAAATTTCATTCATGTTATTTGTTAACCAATTTTTTTTTAATCTGTTTGGAAATATTTTTTTGAATATAGCTTTGAATGATAGCAATGTATCTTATAGTTATTTATGTAGATAAATGTGAATTATAATGAGAAAAAAATTAAAATCTCTACTCTGAAATTATATTTTTTTCTTTTTTTTTTAATACCCTATGCTTCTATATATATTCGACTTTATTAAAATAAAAAAAAAAAAAAAAAAAATATATATATATATATATATAAAGTTATATTTTGGTATAGAATGATTTGGGAGAGCATATTGGTGGGCGGAGCCTAGAGCGGAGCCACGCTTCGAACGCCACCTGGCCGACTGCCGAACAAACGTTTGACAAGTTTGACAGGCTTTCCAATCTATATTATCTATGCAGGCCAGGGAGTACTCAAAAAAGTCTTTATTTTATATTCATTAGAGAAACTGATTTTTTTTAACTCCCTGATATCAGGATTTGTTTTTTTAAAAAATGAATTTTGGTAGCCACTTTTTCATCGCAACTCCATCTTGAGAGAATTTGTCCGAGAAAGAAACTACCTAATATATATTTAAATAAAATTTGTATTTGTTTATTTAAGATGCGGAATTGTTAATTGAGGAGGCGATTGCAGTGTAACTTATAATACTGAGTTGAAAATAAGTTCAAATCTACCTCAGGGTAAAATATTATCCAATTCTGTGAGATGCCTCTTCCTGGGGAAGGAAACGGGAACTCACCTCAGTATTTATTATTCCCTTGAAAGTTACCACTCAGAGCAACCACAACTTGTCATGTTTGACACTAATGACTGGAGTGAAGTGATTTTAAATTAAATGTCTAATAGCGGGTTATTATTCAAAAACTATAGCTTTTTTTTGTCTTTTCGGTATCTTAGGCCATACAGACTTTGACGATAGTGTTATTATTTATATATATCAATACGATATATGTCGGGATCCAGGCGCATTTATTTACACCATTTGATATCCAAATGATTTAAATAAATATTCCATCAACTGCCTGGGATCTGAATCCGCACCCCTTAGCTTTTAAGAATTATCAATATTGACACTTTTCTAAACACGATGAATAAAAGAAACACCTTAAAAAAAATAATAATTTTTTGAGAGGGAAACTTTAAATCATCCTTCATCTAAATGAACAAGTGTCTTAATGAGTATACAAGATAAAAATAAAAGAAAAACAAAAAAAAAGGTAAAAGAAATTAGGAAGAGAGAAATCTCAACAGATATTCAATATTTACAAAAAAAAAGAAAGTTATGATAAACAAAGATCTTAAATTTGTAAAGGTATAAAAAATTCTTTAAAATTCATTTCAATTTTGAGAGGAAAAGTAGGCCTATATCTAACAAGTGTAAACACATTTATTATAAGCTAAAAATAAAATGCATAATAGACCTAGTTTTCAACTAGTAATAACCAGAAACACCTTCAAGTAGCCTATAGTTCTAAATATTTTCTTGAAAATTAATTTTCTTTAGTAAAACAAAACAATTCAAGACATCAGGCTTATGATTTTCAAATCCAAATAATAACAATATTTGTTAAATATTATTTTTATTATAAATTTTAATTTTAAAATAGGTTAATATTTCTTTTTTTTTTAATAAATGTATTTATTATCATTACCTTCCCTATGAAGTATAAAAATAAAGTGTGCTTCACACAATTTTGTGGGAAGAAAATATACATTTTATCTAAAAAAATGATTTATGAATTTTAATCAAAATAGTTGGAGCGAATTTTGAAAAAATCGAAAAAAAAGTACATCAGTAAAGTACTAGTATCCTTTGACCGATTTTAATCAAAATATTCGTCTTATGTGCCAGGGGGTTACCTAACTTGAATATAAAATTTCGACATCGTAGCTCATTTTGTTGGACCCACTCTTTTAGTCTCAAAATGTGTATTTTCATCAAAATCTCAATTTTGATTCAATTTTTTATATCAATGCAATACTTTCTATATATCAATTTTAACCTACCCTATATGTAAGATAATTTTAAAAAAATCTGGAGTAACAGACCTCATAACACATCTTAGTTATGTGCTGTTACAGCAGACTTTTTGTGTCGACATATATTTGCTTTTGGCCACATAAATAAATTTAAAAAAAAAGTTTAAAATTTTTTTAAGAGATATCTGGCTGTCCTATATAGAAAGTATTCCGCAAATAAAATTAAATTGGGAAATACAAATCAGATTAAGTTAAATATTTTTTGGATTCAAGAAGAAAATAAACAAAAATTTTCGTTTGTGTAAATAAAGAAATGCGAAAGCATGGAATAGATTTAGAAATATTCTTTGAATTAAAAAGTGTTGCCTATAAGCAGGCGTATTTTTAAAATTTATTCTTTAAATTCGCAAATGTTCTCCCAAATTTACTGAGTACTTTTATTTAATTCTATTAATAATATGATGGACATATATACTGTGAAATATATTTTCAATTGGTCTCTAGACGATAAGCTTTTTAAATAAATAAATGAGAAAAAAATTTTCAGGAAGTAAAAATATTTATCTTTCTTTTTTCAAACATACAAGATGACGTGACAACTGACATGAATAAAAAAAATCTGGTGTGACTGCCGCACAGCACACAACTTTCGATTACCGAAGGTGCTTGTCATACCAGATTTTTTGTGTCGACATATATTTAGTTTCTGCCAATATATTAGAATTTAAGAATGTCAAATTTATAAACGGGAAAATATTTATATGTTGTTACCATGGCAACCATTTCTCCTATCTTTCCTATGAAGCACAAGAGTACAGTGTGCTTCAAACAATTTTGAGGGCAAAACGAGAATATTAATTTGAAAAAGGATCTAAAAAATAATTGATTTTTGAATTTTAATCAAAATCGTTAGAGCGAATTTTGAGAAAATCGAAAAATACTGAAAAAGTACATCAGTAAAGTACTAGTACTCTTTGGGCGATTTTGAATAAAAGCTTATTTTCACGCTCCAGGGAGGCGAATAACTTATATATAAAATTTCAGCTTTATAGCTCAATTCCTTCATGCTTAAAAGTGAACACAGACACACAGACAGACAGACCATGTCGAGAAAACCACTTTTTCGGAGTCAGGGGACCTCAAAACGTATCTATCAAAATCTCGACATCGAATTTTTGACATGAATCCAATACTTACTCTCTCTATATATTAACATAAATATAGAGGTAAGAGAAAGTAAAAATTGTATTTCCCTGTTTTGGCTGTTCAAGAGTAATGCCATTCCTTGCTCTGGTAACTCGGGAAGATTTTTATTTCAATCGCCATTCACGTAAAAATAATTCTTATATAAGGATATAATTAAGAGTGAAATGTCAGATCCTTTATTAAGCTTTAATGCCAACTAGTATTCATCGGTATATAAATATTAAATTATTATAAAGGTTCTGTTGGGAATTAAACTAGTATTGTGAGAATACATGCCAACTTGTTACTTTCTCTTACCTATGTATATATGTAATATATATATAGAGAGAAAGTATTGGTTTCATGTCAAAAATTCGATGTCGAGATTTTGATGGATCTTCACGTTTTGAGGTCCCCTGAATCCAAAAAAGTGGTTTTCGCGACATGGTCTGTCTGTGGGTGGGTGTGTGGGTGGGTGGGTGTGTGGGTGGTGTGTGTGTGTGTGTCTGTGTTCACTTTTAAGCATGAAGGAATTGAGCTATGAGGCTGAAACTTTATATATAAGTTAAACACCCCCCGGGACCGGAAAAATAAGCTTTTAATCAAAATCGGCCTAAGAATACTAGTACTTTACTGATGTACTTTTTCAGTTTTTTTCGATTTTCTCAAAATTCGCTCTAACGATTTTGATTAAAATTCAAAAATCAATTATTTTTTAGATGCTCTTTCAAATGTATATTCTCGTTTTGCCCTCAAATTGTTTGAAGACCACTTTACTCTTGCACTCCATAGAAAAGATAGGAGAAATGGTTGCCATGGTAACAAAATATAAATATTTTCCCATACTTATAAATTTTACATCTGAATTCAAATATTCCCTACTGTCGGAAAATAAATACATGTCGACACAAAAAATCTGGTGTGACAAGCACAGTACACAACTTTCGATTACCGAAGGTAAGAGAAAGTTGTGTGCTGTGCGACAGTCACACCAGATTTTTGTGGTTGTTTTCATCCCAAATCAGAATGCATAAACTGAATGCAATTCATCTATCGAAGTTGGGTAGATATCTCTCTAGAGGAATGCCAATGAACTAACTTGTTTGGCGTGTAAATTAATTAAGGTATGTTTGGCTATTGTGCGTATCCACTGGCACCCCAAATCCTGCACCCCCTTATCCCCGGGATAGCTGTCGTCGACTGGCAAGATGGAAATAGCCCGTTGTCGGCGTAGAGTTTCGTATTCGCATATGCTGCTGGCTGCCGAGCGAAGGATGAATAGTCGAAGTCGGTGTTCGTGTTTACATTCCGGCCAAGATTAGCCAAGATGGGGGACTACGTCGACAGACACGAACAGGACTCGTGTGTGTGTATGTGTGCAATATTATGAAGAAAAAGAAGAGAAGAAAAAGGGACCCAAGGCGAGACGAGGGAAAAACATCAATCTATTGAATCATCAAAACAAACCTAACAAAATCAAAACACTTATACGATTCCTCTATTTCCTCAAGTTTTTACTTTCTCTTACCTCTATACATATAAAAATAGGTATATTAATTGTAGTAATTCAATTTTCTGGGCTTCATTCAATTGGACTTATCAAAGATAATTTACCGTATATGCTGTGCGAACATTCACACCAGATTTTTGCTTTATCTTACCTATATATATATGTTAATATATATAGAGAGAGAAAGTATTGGATTCATGTCAAAAATTCGATGTCGAGATTTTGATGGATCTTCACGTTTTGAGGTCCCCTGAATCCAAAAAAGTGGTTTTCGCGACATGGTCTGTCTGTCTGTGTGTGTGTCTGTGAACAAAATATCTCAAGAACGAAAAGAGCTAGGAGGTTGAAATTGTATATTTAAGTGAGGCATCCCCATGGGACGTGACACGAAGATTTTGAACAAAATCGACCAAAGAGTACTAATACTTTACTGATGAACTTTTTCAGTTTTTTTTCGATTTTCTCTAAATTTGCGCCAACGATTTTTTTTTTTTAAATTCAAAAATCAATTATTTTTTAGATGCTCTTTAAAATGTATATTCTCATTTTGCCATTGAAATCTTCTGAAGACCACATTACTCTTGTACTCCATAGAAAAGATAGGAGAAATGGTCGCCATGGTAACAAAATATAAATATTTTCACATATAAATTTTACATCTTGAAAGTCGAATGTACCGTACTGTCGGAAACTAAATACATGTCGACACGAAAAATCTGGTGTGACAAGCACAGTACACAACTTTCGATTACCGAAGGTAAGAGAAAGTTGTGTGCTGTGCGCCAGTCACACCAGATTTTTTGTTTTAATAAAAAAAATAATATGAAAAATAAAAAATATATATATATAAGGTGGATGTATATTTCAATTGATAAAGAAAGTAGTGAGTTTCTATATAAAACTATCAAATTTGTTGAAGCGTTTTATTAATATAAGGTCATCAGTCAAATTAAAGCTGTCTGTAGCACTCTCGTGTTTATTATTATCAATACTTTCTCTTACCTATATGTATATGTTAATATACAAATATTGCAAACTTATATAATTACTTTCTCTTACCTCTATATTTGTTAATATATAGAGAGAAAGTATTGGATTCATGTCAAAAATTCGATGTCGAAATTTTGATGGATATTCACGTTTTGAGGTCCCCTGAATCCAAAAAAAGTGGTTTTCGCAAAAGGGTCTGTCTGAGTGTCTTGAATTTAGAGCATGAAGGAATTGAGCTATGAGGTTGAAATTTTTTTAGTATTAGATAGATTTTTATTTTGAAATATACATATTTAAACGCAACTTAATTGAATCTTTACAAGTAATTTTCCACGATGAGTTTCACTTTTTATTACTTATTATTGAATGAATAAAAGTTCCACTTTATTTATTATTTTGAGGTATGATTTGTTTATAGAATTTCGATTTTATTTCTGAGTCTATTAATAGATAACTTAACAAAAAAAAAAAATATTCAACATTTCCCTGTCGATCAAATTTTATAATCTGAAAATGATTTTCTAATAGCAAGTGAGATAACATGACACTTATAATGTCAACTTGATCAAGAGAAAAGTAAACATAAAGAGATAATGTCTTTTTGTTGTATTTAAAAATTTCTCTAGAAATTGAATAGGATAACATTCAATTTAAATTCATTTTTAATTCAATTAACTCAATACATTACAAAGATTTTCATTAATAGAGGAAAATGTCCAAAAGCGGGCCACCATTTTGTTTTTTACATGGGGAAACCTAACAATAAGTATTGAAAAATGTTTAAAACATACCTAGTTTAGATGTTTTAAACTTACCATAATTAAAGACTTCATAAAACAAATTAATTAGAAAATAAAAAAAATTTTCTATCAATAGAAGATGACACTTTTGCCATTTCGAAAACAAAATGTGCTTAAAGCGGGCCTCCTACCTACATAAATGGAAGATAAATATATTAAAAAGAACTTGTTTAGGTAGAAGCACTGTAGAATTGGATTATTAAGAGGGCCCGGGTTTGGTCACTTTCCTCTATATTAAAAAATATCTTAATGATTTGCAAATATCATTCAAGGAAAAAAAGGATAATTAGTACTGAACATTAGTCATACTATTGAGATTGGTAATTTTTTTTTTTCAAATGAATTAAATTTTAATATAAAATTTTACATGGATAGAGGAGGCTCCCAAGGGTGTACTAGGAGTCCCCCCCCCCCAGAAAAATTGAGACAATATGAGGCCAGTCCCCCAGGGAATGGCTGGTCCCATGGTTCCATAAGCTTTTGATCAAAATCGGCAAAAAAGTACCAGTACTTTATTGATGTAATTTTTCAGTTTCTTATCGAGTTTCTCAAAATTGGCCCCAACGATTTTGACTGAAATTCTAAAATCAATTTTTTTTTTAGATGCTCTTTAAAATGTATATTCTCATTTTGCCATTGAAATCTTATGAAGACCACTTTACTCTTGTTCTACATAGGAAAGATAGAAGAAATGGTAGCTATGGTAACAAAATATAAATATTTTCCCATACTTATAAATTTTACATCTCGAATTCTAATATATTGGCAGAAACTAAATATACCTCTACACAAAAAATAAGGTGTGAAAGCGCAGAACACAACTTTCGATTACCGAAGGTAAGAGAAAGTTGTGTGTTGTGCGACCAGTCACATTAGAATTTTTTTGTATTTAGGTTCCGACCGAAACAAGATTTTCAGCAGAAAACGAAACAGAATTTCAATTTAGGTTTCGGCCGAAACTGTAACCGAAACTGAAACTTGTTTTAAAGTTTTTTTTTTTTTTTTTGAAGTGCGAATCTCATTCGACGTCTTTTTTTTATTTTTGGCCGAAACTGTAACAAAAACCGAAACTTCGGTCGGTTCCTATTTATAATGAAAATATAAATATTCAAAATACCTAAAGTTTAAAAATATTTTCTTTAAAACATACAAGAAAAAAAATCATAGATTCCATTGTAGATAAAAATAAATATTTAATTTTAATCAAAGACAATATTGACCCAAGGCTCCAAGAAATCAAAAATTTTTTCGTTAGAAATTATTTTCATAGCATTTCCTTAACTTTATGAATTCGTGCTCATTTGCAAACATTTTGCCAAACCGACCTTCCAAGGCTATCTAAAAATAAAATGCCATAAGAGAAATAGCATAGCACCGCTTTAGAAATAAATATTTCCAAATAAAACTCCTTGAGAAGTCATCAAATTGATAAGAAATAGAAAAAAAGAAATCATTTTTTTTTAAAGAATATATTCGGTCTGATATTATAATTAGAAATCAATACAAATCTGTGGAAGTGGAAGATTAAATTCTGATCAGCCTTTGATATAAATATTTTAAGCACGTAAAGACCTTATCGAGTCAACAGATGTTTATAATTATAATAACATATTTAGAGACTCGCATCTGGTGAGTATTCAGACGAGTTACCCGAGATAAATCTGCCATTTCTTTTCCCCTATTTTCTCATTAAACAAAACCATTTCGAAAGTCCAAGTACTGGCGACAAAAATGGGCAATAGTTTACTGAAGGCTAATATTTTCAGAATATTGTAAAAAGAGCAGGAGGTTTACTCGATTCTATTGCAGATGGAGGTGCAGAGAAGAAATAATTTACGAGAAATTATATCGAGGATTTTTAATGACAAGAATAATGTGATTGCAATTTAACAGTTTCGGTCCGAAAAGAGTAACATCAGGCCTGCGAAAGATTACAGAAAAAGTAAGTCAGCACACAGCAATACAATTCGGACTGAAACTGTTGAATTGCAATCACAGTCGTCTTGTCATTCAAAATCCTCGATATAATTTCTCGTAAATTATTTCTTCTCTGCACCTCCATCTGCAATAGAATCGAGTAAACTAAACCTCAGAATAGGTTGCATTTTAGTGATGGAAAGAAAGTTTAGTCAGCACTTGCAGTATCTGGGCCTTTGGCGGGAATAAGCCGGTAAAGTTGCGGGAAGATGGTTTTTCGAAAACTATGCAGCTTTCTGCAAAAATTCTACAGTATTTTCATAATGACACTATGATCTAAACAAAAAATGATGGCTGTCTTAAATTACAAAACGCATTTTGAATACGTTTCAACTTTACTGTGTAGACCATCATAATGTTCATTTATGTAGCTTTACAATTAAAAAGTTTTCTTGTACTCTAATTATTGGATTGAAGAAATATTGGTGAAAAATATTTATATCTTGTTACCATGACAAGCATCAAATTGTACCCCTCTATATTCCCGAACCGTTCACTTTAGCATGATTAAATTAAACCATTTTTGTTTGAATTTAATTTCGATTATTTTTGTATAGATGAATTTTTGCATAGTTTTCGAGATATTTGCGAAAAACCATCTTCCCGCAACTTTACCGGCTTATTCCCGCCAAAGGCCCGGGTACTAGAAGTGCTGACTCTAGAATATCTTTCCATCACTAAAATGCAACCTATTCTGAAAATATTAGCCTTCAGAAAACTCTTGCCCGTTTTGTCCCCAGCTCTCTGACTATAAGATTTTAATAAAATTCTTAAAATCAATACTCTTCAGTTGTAAAAACTCAAACAGCTGTAAGGATTCTCAGAGTAAAGAAACCTCTCGGTCCAAAGTTAATCGTCTTATTGAAGTTTTTTTTTTTTATAATTCTCAATATTATATACAATTTTTGTTTTAATGAAAAAAGTTTTTTTAAGAAAAAAAGTCTCGCAAGTCAGGTGTCGATGAGTACGGTATTCCAACTTTGCTCTCTTACTCTAATCCTCTTAAGGAAATAAGTAAAAGATTTCTTGCATCGTGAAGGCAAGATTAGAAAATTTGACGTATTTGTATGTATTCCAATATTGAGATTCACAAACATCTAACACGAAACGCAAATAGAGAAAAAATTATTTTTAATTGAAATGCACATAGGAGTTGGAAGGAGTCTACGCGGCGATTTAAATAAAGACCTTAGACCTTGTTCAATTTATAATTTATACTAATAATAGAACATTTTGTTCCTGTAATCTAATTAAAATTTTATGAAACAAAACATACAAGTTGAGTTTTTAAATGGGATTTTTATTTATTAAAAAAAAAAAAAATTGGTTTAGATTTTCTTTTTCGGAGAATCGCAAGCTAACGTATGTTGCAATTTTTCAGTGGATGTTTGCCCAGAGATAAATATTACATTCATTACCAAATGAAAGCGAAGGGTAATTGAGTGATTAAGCACTCAGTGATCTTTGTAGTCATGCCGTAGAGGACCCAATCCTGCCAAGGTAGGGCATTGAACTATATATAGCCCATACAGGCCATTAAATTACATTAAAGAAAAAATTCTTTAATATATGTAATACTAAATAGACAAGTTTAAATACAGGGGTTCAGGAAGTAGATGTTGCGCATGTTTTCCCCAAGGATATATTAAAATTCAATTTTGGAAAGAAAAATCAAAACAAAATCATACAGGTGTCATTAAAAAACATGTAATGACACCTGTATGATTTTGTTTTGATTTTTTATCAAAATTAACGAAGCCCACGGGGCTTGGAGTAGTCGGTAGCGTGCCTAGCTTCTATACCGAACGTCGCGGGTTCGGACCCCAGGCAGTCCGATGATTTTATTTAAGCCATTTGGATACAAAATGGCTTAAATAAGAATGCCTGGACCCCAAATAATAATATATATTCATAACGGTTATCGTCAAAAGTCTTAAATGGCCTAAGTTGCCAAAAAGACTGTGTGAATGTGTGTGGTGTGAGTGTGAATGAGAAAAATGTGTGAATGTTTAAAAAAAAAAAAAAAAAATTAACGAAAAATGTCGTTTTCTTCTGTGATTATTTCAAAAACTATTTAGTTTTCGAAAAAATGTTAAAGAATAAAAACTTTTTAAAATTGAGTATTTTATCATAATATAACAAAGAAATTGAAAATTTCGAAATTTCTGAAAAAACTTATTAGGTAAAGTACTACTTCCAAGTGACGTATTTACTCCAAAAGTTGATAGAAATCTACAATTTTAGTGTAAGGAGCATATACCAAATTTCATCGATCTAGCTGCTTTGGTTTTTAAGCAATCGTGTTCACACACACACCCAGACGTAAATCCAAAAGAATATACGAGAAAGTCTTGAGGAAAGTCATTCCCCATATTTTAATGACATTTTTATGAAGTCAAACAACGAATCATTAACAAAATAATAAGCTTGTTTAAACGATAAAAAGTGAGCAAATAGGAAATAAAAATTTTTTAACAGATTAGCAGATTTTAATGAACACCTTTAATTAATAAATTGAAAAAAAATTATAGAAATGTATAGCCTAAATTATAATTAATCTGCGAAATGAAGCATACAAAAGAAACCTAAACGTTTTTTTTTTTTTTTTTTTTTTTGCAAGAAATAAATAGTGGGAACGTCAGAGTGCATGAGAACTTTTAAGTCTTGGGAATATAAAAAAAAAAATTAGAATAAATTTTCTCATATATCAAGAACCGAAAATAATTTGAACTTTATCATATAGCCCCTACGTATAATTATAATAAAGATGTTTCAAAAATTGACGCAAATGCCAGGGGGGCAAAACAAATGTGCTTTAATTGTAATTTATTATAATGTTCATCGTTGGCAAATAAACAAAAATTGGCCCTATTAATAGTAGTGAGGAGTTAAATATTTTTTTTTTTAATCTATTCGCGCAAACACATACAACCTTGAACTTATATCTTAGTTTAAGAACAATGCATGGATCTAAGGTGAGACATCCAAGTTTAATAATTTCCCTTTTTACTTTCTCTTACCCTATATATGTAATATATACAGAGAAAGTATTGCGATCATGTCAAAAATTCGATGTTCCCCTGAGTCCAAAAAAGTGGGTCCCGCAAATTGGTCTGTCTGTCGGGATAAATCAAATATCCAGATTTCACATGTCAAAAGTTGTAGAATATTTATTAATTTTAGAACCGCCCATCAAAAGAATATTTTACAAAATCAATAAAACATAAATATTTATTTTTGCATTTTAATGGAGCTATAACAAACCACCTGTGGTTTGTTGCACATTGATGATTTATTAATATAATGTCAAAATACCTGTTAATCCTAACTAAATCCAAGCATAATTTTTTTTCTCACTGATTAATTTTTGTTAGTGACCTCTCGTAATACCAATAAAAAAATTGGATCACATATGGAAAAGATTAAATTAAATAAGAAGAGTGGGGATATGAGTGTTTGATTACAGATGTATTATTTTAAATAAAACATGATTCTTTCATTTAGGCAATTAGAATAATAATTATTAACGAAACTAACTGAACTGAAATGTTAATTATAGAGTAGTGTGGAGATAATAGAAAACATAAAAAATAAATCAGCATATGAGCGCTACATAAGACGATCGGACTAAGCCGAGCAGTCAACTTTATCTATAAACGGCGGGGGCGCCCGGAGAGGGACCAATAATAAATATATGGACCCTGTTACGCATTAGTGTGTCAAGCGCCACCTACCGAGTTTTGAGAAAATCAACATTAAAGTTTTTTTGTTTTCATTGGATTATATATAATTTTTTTGCGTGGAACCTTTTTTTTTGGGGTTCCCCCCGTTGTCAATTGTGCAAGTAACATTAAATATAAATTTTTTTAGGACATATTTCATAAAAAATACTATTAATTATAGCATTTGAAACAATATTCCGTGCTTAACTCAATTTTGAATTTTTTTGGTCTTTGACACACCATTGCGTAACAGGGTCCATATATATATATTAATTATAACTCTATTTATTATTAATTTTGACGGGTACCGGGGGACGTTCCACTCGCTTGTTGTAGCCAGAAAAGGGGGGGGGGGGCGATTATCCGAATGGAGATTTACAAAAATGTTTAAATTTTTACGTTGCTCGTTATTTGCAGAGGGCTCACATCTTCCAGATTAGACATGTAGCATCTAATTATCTAGTATATACGGGACTTCGCCTTCAGAGGGTTGTTAATGACCTGACCAGACAATTTCCAGAGATTGACTTGTTTGTGACTCCCCTTGACAGGATTCGTAATCAGTCAATTGTAATTGTCACACGTTCGAATTTTTATGAATTTATCTATCCACTCATTATTGTAATATTTTTTTGTAAATTTATGGGCTTTGCCCGTTTGTAATAATAAATAAATAAATATAACCGAAATGGGAAACAAACAACGACTTGACGGCTTTTAAATTAATTGGCCATTAATTAGGCGGCTGAAGGATTAAAAAAAGAATTTAAAATATTAATATTGAAAAATAAATAATTTAATCTTGTAAAATAATTTCGCAAATTGAAACGATTAGGAAATAAATAATTTAAAATGAGAGATAGTATTTTTGATGATGATATTACAGGGAGTAGTACACACTCTCCCCCCACCCTTCCTGGCTTCTAGACAAAGTCTAATTTGCCATGATCCCGATAGTATTTTTTAAAAATGCAATAATTAAAAAATAAAGATAAAGTTAATGTTTATTAACTATTTCAAATAATTTATTGCAACAAATAACTTTATCTTAACCCTATATATATATTATATAATTGCATATACGCATTTTAGCAAATAAGAGTTAATTTCAATTAAATATTCTATATCCATATTTATAGAGTATTTTTTATCTAAATGGATTTTTTTACTGAGGAGAATTAGTTAATTTGGATTCAAATTTCAGAACCCCTAGGGTTTAAATCCAGTTTAAAACAAAAATTAATGCAGTCCGAAATTGAGTTTTTAACCCTTTTCTAGGAATAAATACAAAAAGATGATCTTCTAGGAAAAAGTTTTACCCCAAAAAAATTGTAAGGATAAATTATAATTATAAAAATTTGAATTTCAAATTGAAATTATTATATCTTATGGATGAACAGATTTAAAAAAAGAACCGCTAATTCTTGATACATATTATTACATCTCAAGGTTAATAGGTCTATGAATAATCTAAAAAAAAATAATAAATAATTTTTTTTCATAGTGTTTTTACTCTAATAAATATAGGAATGGTAAAAAAAGGTCGGTTCTTTCAGTGGTGGATTTATTCACAAGCAGTACACATACACACACATGAAAAAATTCCGTAATATTTAAATATAATTCATGTGTGTTTAAATTTGTTAAAAAAAAAAGTTCCTACAAACATATATCAGAAATGTTTCTGTAACCGGCATTTTTTTTTTTTTTTTTTTAGAACATCTCTAGTACGGTTTGAGTTCAATTTTATGGAACTCACAAATGTAAAGTCAAAGTTGGTAAAAACAAAATTATAACTCAATAGGTCAAACTGTTCCAAAGATCAGAGACGTCATTTGACAAATGCCTCTAACCTCCTCCCAAGATTTAAAAAAAGATAATAAAATAAAAAAGTATTAGATATGAAATATATTTTTTTTATAAAAATAAATAAATAAATAAATTTATTAACAACCCGCTTAGAGGCACTAGTCGTCGGTGGCTAGGTCCAACAAACACAAAACGAATTTAAATACAATAACAACAAATAATACAAAATAAAAGGAAAAAAAAAATAGAAATGTAAATATCTTTATTAAGGTGCTCGTCTCGGGGTGCTAATTTTGGGAGTTTCCAGCGGCCACAATTTTGAAGCTATCGACCTCAAATTTTTTTTTAATTTAAAGCTATTTAAAATATCTACAACTTATAGAAGCCCTTTTTTTTGATTTTCGAAAAAATAAATTTTTTTTTTAGATTAATCGCATTAAATAAAAGATATTTTTAAAAAATTCGCTCTATATCTTATAGATAATTAAATTAGTAATCATTGTTTTAAAAAATAATTAATTTTCTACCCTTAATTAATTAGATGGAAACTTTAAAATGAAATGGAATAAATCCCTTGTATTCCTATGGGAAAAACTAACGCCATCTCTTGCCGCCTCGAGTAACTCGGTAGTCAATCGTGTTCTAACGGCTTTTCGAGACGCGCACCTTAAATGAAAAATATAATTAAATTTTGAATGAGGATTTTAGTCAGTATAGCGTTTGATTCAAATGTATTTTGTTAAATAAGTAGACTATTTGTAAAATTTATTCAAATTTGTTAATTTTTTCAAAAAATATTATAATCTGGCTTATTCAAATAACAAAATCTGGTGTGACAAGTACAGAACACAACTTTCGATTACCGAAGGTTGAGGTTAAGAGAAGGTTGTGTGCTGTGCGACCAGTCACACCAGATTTTGTTATTTGAATAACATAACACACGTAACACGATAAGTTTTCTAAGATCCATTTCGATGGACGTACAAATAATTAGGGAAAAATTTTATTTATTGAAATAGAGGAAAAGTGTTGAGAGAAGAATTCAAAAATATTCCGGATCTTATGATTAAAGACCTAATGAATATACACTAAATTCTCAAAATAAATCATTATTATTATCTGTGCACCTTTTAAATAAACTCTGATTAAAGTAGAGAGTATAAATTGTAAAAAGCATGAATAACAAGCAATAGTAATAATTCAAAGAGAAAATTGTGTAAATAAAATTTTACTTTTTTGTTTATTTTAAATGGTAAACCTGAAACAACAGTCAAAGATTATTTATATGATAAACCTTTTACTAATTTAATAAAGAAAAAAATATTATTTATTGAATAATTTCGGAAAAGATGATGGGATGATATGTTGACTGAATTATAAGTTTCTCTTTGAATAATTCTTTTTTTTTTATGTATGAATTTAATCTCATCAAGGCTAAATAAACTTTGCAATTGTAAATAATTATAAATAAATAAATCAAATAAAAAAAGTAGAATTAGAATCTATAAATTTTTCTAATTATTTGTCATGTGTAAGGTCAATGTTAGTGTTTATGTATATGAATATTTAAGTAAATATTATAAATCATATTTAAAGAAACAAAAAAGTTTTAAGTATTTTTATTTTTTTGTTTTATATTAAAAGGTTAAAAATAGGGACACCCTTGCAAAACCCCCTAAATTTTTTTGAGACCCAGATTGTTTTAAAAAAAATAATTAATTTAATTTAATTAGAAGGGAACAGTTTTTAAAGTACATGAGTAAAGTATGCTTAAAACAATTTTCAGAGTAAAATGAGAATATACATTTTAAAGAACATCTAAAAAATAATTGATTTAAGAATTTTAATCAAAATTGTTATAGCGAATTTTGAGAAAATCGAAAAAAACTGAAAAAGTACATCAGTAAAGTACTAGTACTCTTTGGCCGATTTAGTTCCAAAGCTTCATGTTAGGCACCAGAGGGGTGCCTAACTTAAATATAAAATTTCAACCTCCTAGCTCTTTTCGTTCTATGTTGCAAAAACCACTTTTTACTTTCTCTTACCTATCTTTATATATATAATTCTTCTGTACGTGTGTATGTGACTGAACTCCTCCTAAACGACTGAACCAATTATGATGAAATTTTCTGTGTATGTTTGTGAGAATCCCGGACATGTTTTGTTTCACAAATAACAATAAGTTAATGAGTAATTAACCGTTAAAATAAGAAAAAAATAAAAATTAGGAGAAAGGGTTGCCATGTTAACAAAATATAAATATTTACCCATGTTTACGATTTTTTTTTATTTATTTACATTTTGAATTCTAAAAAATATCGGAGTAAATTGTTTGTCTGTGTACCGGGAGAGTCCCGGAAAGGATATGATTCACAAAAAATATTAAGTTCATGAATAACTTAATTAACCGTTAAAATAATCTCTATATATAAAAATCCGGTGTGACTGGCGCATAGCACACAACTTTCTCTTACCCTTCGGTAAGAGAAAGTTGTGCACTGTGCTGGTCACACCAGATTTTTTGGGTCGAGATATATTTAGTTTTCCATAGCACCTTAGTTTCAAACTTGCATTTTAAATGTTGACTGCTTGAAATAAACTATGGTTATTTTTCAAAATTTTAATCTCATATTTGGACATTTTATACACAATATAGAATCGTAAATAAATACAAAATTTCATAAGAATTGGAAAAAAAATTTTAAATGCCTAAAAAGTTCCAAAGGGGACCCCTTTGAATCGAAATTAACATACAAATCCCTATAGGAAATTAACATTGGTCAAATGCGAAGATAAGGTAGAAAAATTTAAAACGCGTAGAAAGAGAGAAGATAGTTTTGTGAGAGAGAGAGATATGTTTTCTCCGAAAAAAAAAAAATGGGCGTTTAAATAATAATTGATTTTTAATCTAATAAAAAAGAAAAAGATTTAAATTCGGTTACCATGGCAACCATTTATTTCTCCTATCTTTCCTATGAAGCACAAGAGTAAAGTGTGCTTCAAACAATTTTGAGGGCAAAACGAGAATATACATTTGAAAGAGCATCTAAAAAATAATTGATTTTTGAATTTTAATCAAAATCGTTAGAGCGAATTTTGAGAAAATCGAAAAAAACTGAAAAAGTACATCAGTAAAGTACTAGTACTTTTTGGCCGATTTTGATTAAAAGCTTATTTTGTCGGTCCCGGGGGGTGTTTAACTTAAATATAAAATTTCAGCCTCCTAGCTCAATTCCTTCATGCTTAAAATTGAACACACACACACACACACACAGACAGACAGACAGACAGACAGACAGACAGACAGACAGACAGACCATGTCGCGAAAACCACTTTTTTTGGATTCAGGGGACCTCAAAACGTGAAGATCCATCAAAATCTCGACATCGAATTTTTGACATGAAACCAATACTTTCTCTCTCTATATATTTCATATATAGGGTACGAGAAAGTAAAAATGAAAAGGGAAGGCGAGCAAGGGGGTCCAGGGGGCGCAGCCCCTGGCTAAGCAGGAAAGCCCCCGCCGAAGGCGGGGCTTTGCGTCTAGTGTATATATGTAATATATATAGAGAGAGAAAGTATTGGTTTCATGTCAAAAATTCGATGTCGAGATTTTGATGGATCTTTACGTTTTGAGGTCCCCTGAATCCAAAAAAGTGATTTTCGCGACATGGTCTGTCTGTCTGTGTGTGTGTGTGTGTTCAATTTTAAGCATGAAGGAATTGAGCTAGGAAGTTGAAATTTTATATTTAAGTTAGGCAGCCCCCGGGACCGGAAAAAATAAGCTTTTAATCAAAATCGGCCAAAGGGTACTAGTACTTTACTGATGTACTTTTTCAGTTTTTTTCAATTTTCTCAAAATTCGCTCTAACGATTTTGATTAAAATTCAAAAATCAATTATTTTTTAGATGCTCTTTCAAATGTATATTCTCGTTTTGCCCTCAAAATTGTTTGAAGCACACTTTACTCTTGTGCTTCATAGGAAAGATAGGAGAAATGGTTGCCATGGTAACAAAATATAAATATTTTCCCATGTTTATAAATTTTACATCTTGAATTTTAATATATCGGCGGAAACTAAATATATGTCGACACGAAAAATCTGGTGTGACAAGCACAGAACACAACTTTCGATTACCGAAGGTAAGAGAAAGTTATGTGCTGTGCGACAGTCACACCAGATTTTTTTGATTCAGGGACCTCAAAACGTGTATATCCATCAAAATCTCGACATCGAATTTTTGACATAAAACCAATACTTTCTATATACTAACATATATAGATGTAAGAGAAAGTAAAAACACAATACAAACTTAAATACAATAACAAACAGCTTTCCTGTCATACGACTCCAGACATCTAGGAGAGGCTAGGCAACCAGAAATAATCAAGAAGTAAACGAGAAAAGATAACTAAGTTGCTAATTTAAACGTATTCAGAGATCTATAACTCTAATAGTTAGTTAATATATTCAAGAAAGAAGAAATAATGAGGACAACTCTTAATATCTCGAGACGTCGCCTGCCAGGGCCTAGGAGCTAAAGGCGGCCAAAGTTATAGTCGGAGCCACAAGTGCCTGATGTGGTATCTTGAGCTTAGGCAACCAAAATGCTTAGTCGCCTTAAAAGTAGGTTTTGCATTAAAAAAAGATGATTTATTTTTTTCAAAAACATTGGTTTGGTTGACTAAGCTCAAGACTCCACTCTCGAGCACATCAGACACTTGTGGCACAAGGTTGCTTTCGCAGCTAATTATATATAAAAGTATCAAATCCATCACTAAATCTATGGCGCATTTACAACTCCTCAAAAATTGTATTTGTAAATTTTTGGCACGCATTTATAATAGGGTTCAACACAACTACGCTAGATGAAATTTATTTTTTGAATGAGTTTAAAACAAAAAAAAAACGTCCAAGGATTTTCCCCTCATCAACAAATTATTGTATAACAACTATAACGAAAAAAACATCAGATGCTGAAGGAAGACTCTTAAGAACGTGGTCAAGTATTTTTTTTTTTTAATTTAAATTTAGCTTCACTGATTATATTCTAAAAGAAGGTTCAACCAAGTTACATTCAATAAGAATGTGAGGTTTAAAATATATTCAATATTATCCGACATTTTTCAAATTTATATATTTGTTTGTTTTTTTTTTTTAATCAAGGTGTGTGGTATTGTTATAATAAATAAAATTTATTTATTATTCTCCTAATATAACAAAACGATTCAAGGATATATACAAAAATAGTTCGAAACCTTTGAATGACATAAAAACACAAGGTTCTTATTTACACCTCAATAACATAAGAATTTTTATGAAAAAAAAATTATTGTTTTGTTCTAGATTTGTTGAGTTTTTTTTTTATTGTTGATATAAAATTAACTTAACCCGAATTCAGTTTAGGCCCGTTCTTTACTCAACAGAAAAAAATGTTGTGTGACTGACCGCACAGCACTTACTTTCTCTTACTTTCAGTGTGTGAAGCGCTGTCATGTTAGAAACAGAGAGATAAAATTTATAATCATATGAAAATATTTATATTTTGTTACCATAGACCTAGCAACTATTTCTCCTATCTTTCTTATGCCCACTACAATATGAATCTCCACCCTCCCATGGTCGAGATAGTAAAGTTTTTGACAAATGTCAATAATGATAGTCTGGAGGCCAAGGGGCGCGGGTTCGGATCCCAGGCAGTCAAATGAATTTATTTAAATCATTTGGTTACCAAATGGTATAAATACTGTATGTCTGGACCCTCTAATATATATCGTTTCTAAATATTGTGTATCGTTAAAGTCTAAATGGCCTAAGATGCCGAAAAAAATACCTTTTTTTTTAAACATTCACAATTTTTTCTCATATTTTGTATAAAACCTTTTGTATAGTAAGAAGTAGGAATATTCGGTTTCGGTTACGGTTTCGGCTAGTTTCGGCCAAAAATCATGGGTTTCGGTTTCGGCCAAAAACTAGCCGAACCTTTCGGCCGGCCGAAACCTGAGTTTGAAAAGGATGGGATGAGACTCGCATGCAAAAATAAAAAAAAAAGTTGAA
Source organism: Euborellia annulipes (assembly GCA_023213315.1). Lineage (NCBI taxonomy): Eukaryota > Metazoa > Arthropoda > Insecta > Dermaptera > Anisolabididae > Euborellia > Euborellia annulipes. The sequence continues at coordinate 176,168 of JAKCPI010001420.1, forward strand.
ATGATTGCACTTGAGGAGAGAAAAAATTTTTAGTCTCCTAAAAAAAGGTAAAATGATTTTCACGGGAAGGAAAAAAAATTTTAAAAAAATTTCACAAAAAAAAAAAAGGTAAAATGATATGAATTTTTTATAGGAAATTCAAGTTTCGGTTTCGGTTAGGTTTCGGCCGAAACTAAGATCGAGGCCGAATATTCGGTTTCGGTTTCGGCTGAAAATCTTGTTTCGGTCGGACCCTAGTAAGAAGTAAAAAAATAAATATTGGTAACCTAATAAGGGAAGTGGGTTCGGATCCCAGGCAATCCGATGAATTAATTTAAAATTAATTTAATAATAATTAAAAGTAAACACTACATTTAGTTTAAAAAAAGGAGTTTTAATTTGTTTATGTACATTTCGATGTTAAAACATCATCATTAGAACCTTATTGATGTATTAACATAGAAATGTACATAAACCAAATAAAACTCCTTATTTTAAACTAAATGTAGTGTTTACTTTTAATTATTATTAAATTATTTTAATTTTAAAAATGTTCAAACTAGTGACTACAGTGAATTTAATTATTTAAATCATTTAATAAATATGATTTAAATTCTATATGGCCTAAGATGCCGAAAAGACTTAAATATAAATTAATCTTCTTAGATGAAGGTCAAGTCAATTTGACCAGAGAAAATGCAAAATCCTACGATATACAATTACAATACCTTCTTCCAAGATAAGGACTTAAGAAAAATATTAAGGAATGTATTTATTAGAGAAGTTGTTAATATAATTAAAAAGTAATAAAAAAAAACGATTAGAATCGACTAAGATAAGATATTTTTAATTTGATGAAAAAATTTATAAAATTTTTTGTTAAAACTTATTAATATCAAGTTTTTAAATTATTAAAAAAAAAAAAACTCAAATAGATAACTTTTTTCGGGTGGAGGGGATGATCAGAATAATTGGCCTACTCTCCCTAATTAATGAATTTTAAATTAAAAATATTTTGACAGCGTTTAAAATTTCAACACTAAATTTCTATAATTTTGGGAGGGGGGGGGGGGGGGGGGGGGGTTTGCCAGGGCGTCTCAAAATGTGTATTTCCATCAAAACATCGACATTGAATTTTTGACATGAATGCAATACTTTCGATATATAGGTAAGAGAAAGTAATAAACAATGTTAAAATAAAATTAGTGAAATTTTTCTCATTATTGAAATTGTTAAGATAAAATGACCCCGCATAACATGACATGGTAAGTAAGGTTGAACGCACACCAATTGAGCAAAAATGTTTTCGGACAAAACGTTTTTGACTAATCGTGCCTAAAACTGTTTTTTCAATGCTTTTCTATGGGTCAACGCCACCGAGGAAGTAAAATACAATTGAGCATGATTCAACATCATTTAACAAAATGTTTTGCCATTGAGTGTTTTGCTCAATCGGTGTGCGTTGGCAGTGAGCAAAATGTTTTGTCATTGAGCGTTTAGTTCAATCGATGTGCAGTGGCTTTGGACAAAATGTTCTGCCATCGCACACCAATTAGGCAAAAATGCTCAATGGCAAAACATTTTGCCTAATAGGTGTGCGTTGGGATTGAGCAAAACGTTTTGGTTTGGACAAAACGTTTTGTCCAATTGGTGTGCCTAAAATAAATTAGTTTGCTTGGGAGAGAATGAGGCTCCACCACCTGTTCAAAGGTTTCTAATTGGCAAAATAAAGAATATTTTATCTCTAAAAAAGATTCTTGCATTTTTGAAAAAAATACTTTGTTGATATTTATGATGATACCTCCCCCTCCCCTTCGATTTATGAAAATTCTCCATTCTATTAAAGTACATTTTCTATAATCAATTATTTTACTTTCTCCTACCTATATACTTTATGTAATATATAGTGAGAAAGTATTGGTTTCATGTCAAAAATTTGATATCGGGATTATGATGGATATACGCGTTTTAAGGTCAGGAACATGGTCTGCCTGTCTGTCTGTGTGTGTCTGTCTGTTTGTGAACAAAATATCTAATGAACAAAAAGATCTAGGAGGTTGAAATTTTGAATTTTACCCCCTACGTAACACGAAGTTATTGAACAAAATCGGTCAAAAAATACTAGTACTTTACCGAAGTACTTTTTCAGTTGTTTTCGATTTTCTCTAAATTCGCTCTAACGATTTTGATTAAAATTCAAAAATCAATGCCTAATGTATATTCTCGTTTTGTTCTCAAAATTGTTTAAAGCCTACTTTACTCTTGTACTTCAGGGTTGCCAAAAGTAGTAGTATCAAAATATAAATATTTATCTCTGTTTATAAATTTTATATCTTAAATTCTAAAATATTTCTTTGCTTAGAACTCCCCCAACCACCCTCCGGCCTAATTTAATTTCATTTCCTCTTATTTGATAAATTTTTCATAAATGAAATTTAATAAAGAATTGTTGAAATTTATGATGTCACACCCCCCTCTTTCTGGTTCTCGACATATTTTTGATTTAACAAGAAAATTTTTTTTATATAATTTAATTTTTCTTATCTTTAATTAAAAAATGTTGCTACGATACAGAAAAAAATATTTTGAAAGATAATTTTTTTTTCTTTGTCTAAACTCAAGATAATAAGAGATAATCCATTCCGTCATTATTTTTTAATAATATTCTGGAATGTTTATTGAAAATATGGTGTTACTGTTAAGCTGTCTGATCTGGTATTAGTTATCAATCGACAATTGGTATCGTACCGTGGGCGGATCAAGAGTCCAGCTCTTCTTGCGCCGGAACATATTGCCCAGGGCCATGATGGGGTTTGCGAAATCCGTGGTAGTCACTTAAAAGCACACATTTTTTTGACAGCTAAAGGAGCAAGTAGTTACACACTAGGAGAATCAAGCACTGAATAGTATTCACGCGTGGGGTACCAAGAGTCGCGTGCTTTGCCCTCCCCTCCTCCTCTTTCTTGAGGGTCCCCCACCCATTGGGGGCATCCCCGCCCTATGTGACGTCATTAGACGCGCATTTGGCCCAGAACCAGCTCAAGAGGAACTTAATTTGAGCGTCGCAGTCGCAAGTGAGAACATCTTTTCCTAACATACTTAAATACAATTGACAATAATTGGAAAAAAAAAAATTAACATGTGCGATTCTTAATCGTTTGAATATTCTTTAATACATCGAAAGTTCGTAAGTCACTTTGTTTATTAATAAAAAAAAAAAAAAAACTTATGATGACGTTAATTCGTTCTAAATTCGATCCGCGATATTTATGCCGTATTTTTTTTTCTCAAGCATGAATATGTTTATGAATAAAGCAAAAGGTGGGTAAAAAACTAATTACTTGTTTTTTAAAATTTATATTTAGATCTTGGCTTATTTATAAAGATGATTAGTGAAATTAATATAAAATAAAGACATTCAATAATTTCTTTTTTTCTTTAATCAGTTATGTAAAATTTTAAATTATAGTTATATACCAATTGTGAGAGAATTAAGCTTATATCATTTGGTAATTAAATTTCTATATTTCTTATTGTTGTTAACCAAATCAAGAAAAGTGTCTATACTAGTATTTCTTTGTTTTCAGTATTAATATTTATTTCGAATTAGAAAAATCCCAAATTATTTATGAGAAATCAGAGCCCCTTCAGCAATAGGGTAAACCACAGATTCCCAACCTTTTCAATCTAATCGAACCTTGTAACAATGATCAAGTTCTAGGGAACCCCAACGCCCAAGAAACAATATTTTTTTATTTAACATCATTAATGGAAAAAAAATAAGATTAATAATAAGAGAAGCCCTCGGACCTTGGTATAGGGGTCAGGCTTCTGTAAGGGTCGCGGGTTCGCATTCCGTATCATGCGACAAAAATTTATTACAATTTAATTGACTTCCAATAAATTGAAATAAATATAGACGGGATCTAAATGACTTCCGTTTGTAAAAAAGACTTTAAATAAATTTTTAAAAAAATAAGAAGAGGATGCACCCAATAATAAAAAGCATCTATTTTTTTTTAACACTCTATTCAAGAACGTTTCGGCTATGATCAACAAAGGCGAAACGTTCCTGAATAAAGAATTTTATCAACAAAGTGGAAACCTTCCGAAATTCCGATGTGTGTTAAAAAATAGATGCTTTTTATTACTTTTTATTGGTGTCATTCTCTTTTTATTAATTAATAATTCTACAACCTCCACAACTTGTTATTTAAAAATATTATATTGTTTTTTATTAGTTTTTCCTGGACTCTATAGACAGACAGAAAGTCTGAAACTCAACAATTATACAGTTTAGACATAAAATGAGAGAAAATATTTTTATTTTTTAAACCATTAATTTTATTTTTTGTTTTAGAAAAAAAAAAAACAATAACAAATTTCTAAGTAATATTTCCCTATTGCTGCGGGAACCCTTAAGAATGTTTCGCGGAACCCTGGATAGAAAACGCTGGTATAAGAGAAAATGAGAAAGCAAAAAAAAATTTAGTAAGTATGATGGATTATTTAATTTACTTCATTCTTGTCCCTTGAAATATTTAGGAATTCCATCTTTAAAATAACTGCACTTATAGGATGGTGTGATGGGAAAAAATTTATTGTACAAAAATAATAAGAAAATTAATGATTTCTAATCATCACATATTAATTTTATTTAATTATTATAAACGCCTAACAAAAAAAACAAACAGAATTAAAATATGAAAATGCCCTCGGGGCTTGGCGTAGAGGTTGGTGCTAACCTCGTATACCAAACGTCGCGGGTTCGGACCCCAGGCAGTCCGATGATTTTATTTAAGCCACTTGGATACCAAATGGCTTAAATAAGAATGCCTGGACCCCAAATAAATATATATTATATAAATACGAGTATCGTTTAAAGTCTTAATTGGCCTAAGTTGCCGAAAAGACTGTGTGTATGTGTGTGTGAATGTGAGTGTGAATGAGAAAAAAGTGTGTTTATTAAAAAAAAAAAAAAAAAATATGAAAATCAAACTAAGCAAATTCATTTTTAGAGAAGATGAATTTTGAATTGTTGAGTAATAAAAAATAAAAAGACACTTTGATATCAACTCAGATTGAGGGAAACCAAGCGGGGATAATTCGAACTAAAGAACAAGTTTGTTGTTTATGATTTCATTTTTTAATGCAAGTGACAATCAAATGGACAATTAAAATGGCGGAAGAAATCTATTAATAACTGATTGTTAAAATGACATAAGACATTTGTATAATGATAAAATAAGAAATTACCAAATGGCTTAAATAAGAATGCCTAGACCCCCAATTGATATATTTACAAATAACGGGTATCGTTTAAAGTCTTAAATGGCCTAAGTTGCCGAAAAGACTGTGTGAATGGGAAAATGGGAAAGTGAGTATTTTATAAAAAAAAAAAAAAAAAAATAAGAAATAGGATTTTTATCAAATATAAAATTATATGGTAGAAAATTGTATGATACACAATTTTACAAGAAAATAGAGAGAGTTATACTAATGAAACTAAATAAATACCATTAAAAATTATCCTAAGGCGACCTCGCAGTGTGAGACAGACGAACAAATATGAGGATCATCAAAAATAATAATCCATAATCCAAAAGCCTAATTAAAACACTGATGAACACTGATTAAAACACTGATGAGCACTTATAATCACAAAATAAAAATAAAAACTTTTTTAATAAAAAACGCGAACGAGTAGTAGTCATTGAATAGCGGGGCAAAAGCAAACTGACTTCAAGATGGCTTCCCCTTCTCCTCTAAAAAAGAGGGGAATTCAAAGATGAGTAGAGGGGATGACGCGCCGCGTATAGTTTATAGTGAGCGCCAAAGTTTAAAACCAGGGAATAAACCACCAGGTTAAAAACCAACAAGGGATTAATTTAATAAGAGGGCAGAAATGAAAGATGCAGCTAAGGTTTTTTTTTCTTTATTTATTTAATTCATACAGCTGACCTTTCGGTTCCGTGTTTGAACCATCTTCAAAGCTGGCGAAAAGTCATTATGAAAGTGTCATAGTGGATTTTATACTTTGTTGAAATGAAGGTTAAAGAAAAAAACCTTAGCTTCATCTCTCATTTCTACCCTTTTATTAATATACTCGTAACATCAACGTTATAAATTGCTTTTGCAATAGATTATTTCATTGTTTTTTTATAAAAAATGGAGATCTTTAATGTACAGTATATTTTCTATGTTTGATCAATGAAAGTTTTCATTAAAAATTTTTTTATATTTTTTTTTATAAAATAATGAAATAATCACATGGATGGATTGGTTTTTAATTTGACGCTAACTAAATCGAGTACGTCAAGGAAAAGAAGAAGCATTTCAGTGATGCACACTATTAGGAAAATATCTGAAATGATTAATTTAACAAAATTCATGAAAGAAAATGAAAATCATTTCTAAACTTCACTTATAAATAATAATTTGAAATAAATGAATTGAAGAATTGCATTTTTAAGATCTAATTTTTTAATCAAAAAAGTGAACTTTCTTTCTCCCTCATAGGAGATTCTAAATGTCAAATGTCAAAAATGATTTCAAAGCAAATTGACAGAGAGTAAAAATTGAGACTATTTGGACCAGATGAGTATACCGTCCCAAAATTCTTCTCGGCTAGCAGGCAGAATCTTTTCTATAATTTGCATAGGTGGTTCTGCGTTTTTGAATTCCTGACCCATGGGGCAGCTCCACTTATTCGCATCTGTCCTAATTCTGTATTTTCTTTTTAACACGATTTGTATGTTATGATCCAAATAATCTCAATTTTTACCTTCTCTCAGTTAGCTTTGAAATAATTTTTTGAAATTTTTCCATTCTATTTGTGTAGGAATCAATTGTATTTAGTATGATAATGTCTAAACGTCAATATATTAACAGAAACTAGGTTAACTAGTAATTATCGGTTTAGGAGATATCGTTAATTAAAATAAATGTGGAAAAATAAACAAATTTTCTTCAAAATCTGATAAGTGATTTCTTTGTATTAATCAATATTGATCAAATGATGCTGATATCATTTTCATCTTTTATTTTTAATTATAATAGATATGAATGAGGCAGAGTTTTTGAAGAATATTGATTAAAATTCTGAGTAATTCTGTGGCGGATTTAGGCACAGGCTGAGGTGGCGGCTGTCAGTATTAAAGATAGGCCTATATACTGTATATATACCAGGTATATATATATGTGTAGACAGATGAAATAGACAGTTATGAACTTTGACATTTCATGAACTGTGCAGATCGTGGAATGGTAAACAGTTACATGATTTAAATTTTAGACAGTTATGAAATAATTGGGTAGAAGATCGTGTAATGCTGAAATTACATGAAATGTCAAATTTTAGGAGTTCATGAACTCTAACAGCAGTTTGCTGATCGTGTACTGTGTGTAAAGCAAATAAAGATCTGAAAAAATCAATTTTTTCAATATATTATTATTATCGATTACTAAATTTTCCAAATCTTCCTCACTTTGTAAATCTTGAGTTAAGGTGGTCTCGGGGTTCTAATTTTGGGAGATTGCGCAAAATTTGAAGCTATCTACCTCAATTTTTTTAATTAAAGGATTTAAAATGTCACAATTTATAGAAGCCTTTTTTGATTTTCGAAAAAATAAAATTTTTTAATTTAGATTTATTGCATTAAATTACACACAGTAACGATCGGCAAAATGTGTAGGATTTGTTAAAAATTTAGATTTTTATTTAGATTTTGATTTTATGAATGTATAGAGATATTATGTGAATGATTTGAGTTAGAATAAATAGGACGACATATACATTTTTGTCATTTTCATAGGAAAGTACAGGGAGGGACAATATTAAGTCCCACCCATGCCTTTTCTTCATGTGATTATTTCAATGTTTATATAAAAGAAAATGAAAATCTTTATTGGAAATTTTATAGGTTTGAACCATGAAAGTTTCCATTAAAAAATATATATTTTTTTAAAAAACAATGAAATAATCATATGAAGAAAACGTATGGGTGGGACTTAATATTGTCCCTCACTGTACATGTAATTATTGTTATCTATCTATATGCAATGTTCTTTTACACATTGGGAAATTAAAATATTGAAAATAAATGGGTGCCAAAAATCTTAAACATTTCGGGCTTCTTAATGCCAAAATTCACCACAAAATGAGGCAAAATTGTGGCATTCGAATTTTTTCTTGGGGGGGAGGGGGGGGGGCAAACATTTTTTTCTTAAAATTTACTTACAAATAGGTAGTCAAATTTGGCCAAAAGGTATTTAATTTAATTAATTGTTCAATTTTGTACACTTATATACTCGTAGATATATTTGAGATATTTTATTTAGAGTAATATAAAATGTTATAAAAATCAGAACCCTTGGGGGAGGGAAATGCCCCCCTGCCCCCCCCCCCCACCCAAATGACCCACTGAGGGATGAAACTCCAGGTATCGATTTCTCGATACAGGTATCGGTGAAAGTATCGAGTAGGCTCGGTATGGATTGAAAAGTATCGATACTTACTCGTATCGGTCAATTTTCGTGAATTAAAGATAAGCAAAAACAGCAGTAAGTTCTGATATATCAACTTAGGAATTGAGAGGAGATTAAATAAAAATCTTTTATAATTTCTTTGTGCGTTTCGGTCGAATCACACCTTCAACATCGGAGACTCCGAGTAGCAAGTATATGAAATTTTTTGTACATATCAAAGTCAAAAGAAATTGTATATTTTAATTGAATGAATATTAAAATACCTAAAATCGTGTATAAATGATAATATTTGCTGATGAAGGTCGTGATTGGAGTCCGAAACGTCGACAAATTGAAATTATAATAAATAAAAGATTTTATTTAATCTCAGGTGAAAGTCTCTGAGAATCTTGATTAAATCTCCACAGGCATAAAACATTAAGTTCTTGAGAAAAAAAAAACAACGAAAAAAAAAAAATTCAGTTTTAGCGGTACTATCCAAATAATAATTTTTCAATGTGTTTCCCTGTTAAACACTTCTATAATAAAAATTAAAATACAGTGGTAGAAACATTCGATTGTAAAAAGAACAAATGGAGTAAATGTTCTTCGGCTAACTAATCATCGTTACGAGGACCGAGTATCGATACGAGTATTTTGCCGATACTATTGGTATCGATTACAAAGTATCGATTCTAAAAGTATGGATCGAAAGAAAGTATAGTAAGTATGTATTTACTCTATCTTCCCTACACCACTGGGCAAATGTAGAAAATAAATAATATCTGAAATTTACTCGTGACCTAGTGACTTCAGGCTCTCTCAATAATGTAATATCAACATAAAATTTTAACAAAAATAGTTTAAACGAAATTTCTAAACCGCTTACAAAAATAGAAAAACAAAATCTAAAGAATCTGGGTTCTACAATATATAGATGGGCAGGTGGAAGGATTTAATTAATTAAGTATAGATATCGGGACCGAAATTTCAGCAAAGAGGGAATACTAATAAACATAGAAACATCACTACCTGCTCTATTTACTCTACTTACAACCTACAGGGTGGGTCATCTAACTTTAAAGATTTGAATCGGCTATAAAAAAATATTTTTTTCAAAATTATGAGTTTATTGAACATTTTCATTAAAGAATGAAACACAACTTCATTCAAATGTCTATCACGGCTGCTTGACAATACCCCATTTTTGATTGTTAGGGCTCCAATCGCTTGAATGGCAACTTCGATTTCGAGTTTCAAGGCATCAATCGTCTCTGGGTGGATAACGTAACACTTATCCTTAAGGATTCCCCAAAAAAATCCAACTGAGGCGGCCAATTGACATTAGTTTCGGATGGGGTACTGTCAAGTAGTAGCGGTCATTTTCATTCTTAAATGAAAATGTTGAATCTTTCTAATAAACAAAAAAATATTCATTAGTTCTTTTTTTTAGCCGATTCAAATTCTAAAAGTTAGTTGGCCCACCCTTTATAATACAAACAGCTATAAATCTTTAAATAAGTTGATCTTAGTTAATTTTGATTTTAGATGGAGTTTCAATTTCCATATGGGTTTAGAAATATATAAGTGAAAAAATAGCCATATATATATAGACTATATATAATAAGGTATATTGATAAAAGGAGGAAAGATTTGGTCATAAATCTCTTTTCTTTTTAAGAGATCCGATAAAACGTGCATTTATTTCCTGAATCCAAAGGAGTAGATGTAAGGGGTTTGGTATCGATTATGGAAATAAGAGAATTAATAAAACTAGCTAGTTAAGGTTGAGTAAGTCCAATAATTTTGGATTATAAATTTTACAAGCGAATCCAATCAATTTATTTTTCATTAGATATAAATATCGATCCTGGTCATGGGTTTTTTTTATATAAAAAAAAATGTTAATAAAAGTTGCAAGAGATTTAATACCAAAAATAATTTTTTATCATTTTTAGGTGAATGTTTTAATATAATAATTGGCTTGAAAAATAAATAGTTTAGGATAATATTAGCTAAAAATTACAGAATGAATGTTAAACATAGATAAATTTATTTGATTAAAATATTAACTATAAAGCTTTGATTGCAAAAAAATTTTAATAAGCAAAATTTGATTTAGCAATCATGCCTAAATAAATGTCACTAACCACTAATTCAAAACTAGATAAAGAATTAGACATCTTCATTTATTATTCCCTTTAATTCAAATTATCCCTCTTTTTAAAAATAATTATAAATTCATATAGTATCATAGCTAAAGGATGGGGCAAAGCACTCCCATGCGTTTTCTCATGTGATTATTTCATTGTTTTGTTTTAATATTAAAACATTTTTAATTAGGAACGTTTGTGGTTCAAACGTTAAGAGAATCCAATTAAAGAGTTGACATCTTATTTTATAGAAACAATGAAATTATCACATGTGAAAATGTATAGGGTGCTTTAATGTAGCTCCTCACTATATCAAAAATAGAATATAGGCCTAAATTATCAGATATAAGAGAGAATAAATTGGAAAAGTGCTATATGATTATTGTTAGGAATTCATTAATGCATCAAGATCATAGTCTTTTAAAAATTAACAAGGAGCTAATAAGTTAGTCAATCGGCAAAACTTATAAATTTTATAAACAAAGAGAGATAGTGGTACTTGTGAACACGATAACTTGAAAACGTAATAATTGTGAAAACGATAACTTGATAGAGTTAGGTCGAAGAAATGTCAAACTAACACAAAAATTGATAATTTTTTTGAGTAAATCTGTCAACAGAAAGTTTACCTAAAGTGATTTTACAAAAACCGATGAAATTTCTAATTTTTTTTATTATTATAAATTGTTTTAAAAAGTTATTTTTATTCTCAAAACTGAATACTTCTTGAAATAATAACGATGAAAAGAGTAAACGAGAAAGTCGAGGAGAGTGCACTCCCGAATTTTGTGAATGTTACGAATAACCTTGAAAATAAGGTTGTCAATTTTAAGTAAAAATAATTATATTTTTGGTAACAAAAATAGAAAGAATAAGGAAACTGACTTAAAACAAATCATAGTAATAGAAATTATGACAAGCCAAGGTCATTACAAATAAACTAAGTTGACAATCATTCCTTAAGGATGCAAACTAATTGAGTCAATTCTCCAGTTAAATGAATCGATTAAAATAAAATGAATTCTCATAATATGGATGCAAATTATTATTAAATATGTGTGATAGTTTTATGAAATTATATAAAAAACACACACAAACCTGTTTATGTTTGTAAAAGAAAGATAAGGTTAGTCAGTGAGGTTTCCTTTCATATATTAAAATAATCACTTAATAATAACATTGATAAATTATAAGAAATCCTACCTCATCAGCTCCATCGTGAATATCTTTTCCATTTTTTCCATTTCCTGACTTTGTCTTCGATGGATCCTAAAAAATAAAATATTTTTTTTATAAGCGAGATTAATTAACCAAATTTAATAATTCAAATAAATAAAAGAGTATAACCATGATAGTTTTTAACGTTGATATAATAGGAAATATTTAATTATTATAAAAATAATAAAACATGACACGGCGTCAAAAGTTACACCCTCATATATATAAATTGGGTAATAGAGAGGAATAAAAAAAACACTTGGATAAAAGATATGATTTAATATAGTAGTATAGTTGGTTAATGAAGAGATAAGAAGATTTTAAATGGTTTCTACCTTATCTTTTTTGAGTTTATTAGGCATTTTTGGAAGATTGATACATAAAGGCCACTAACTAACTACCACTTATGATCTATAGATTCCGACCATTGGTCATTGGCTGGGCCTGATCACGTGCCTCAGTTGGTGAGGCTGCTCACAGATGACACCGCTATCAGTTCTTTTAATTTGAATATCAACCTTCTCGTCATAAATCAAAAACATTGTTTTAGGGTTTAATAGATGTGTTGACAATAATAAATAGTACTTTTTTATCATTATTAAAAACAAAATTTCAAGGTTAGATTTGAAAAATTTCCAAATATACAGTAAATGGGGCTAATAGTATTGGCTTCTGAGAGGGGGGTGGAGGTATGAATTTTGGTTTACATGTTTCCAGCTGACCATTGGTAGTGAAATAACGAAATAATATGTATATATATATTTTTTTTTATAGCTCAGGGGTCCACATCTTGTGGGTACGTGGATGGTGACCACAAGCTACCCGAGCTGGGTCAGATAATTCCTTCTGTTCTTTGTATGTCTGTCTCTTTCTTCCTCTTTTCAACAGGCGTCAGACCGTGCGACGGGCCGGCCTGTTCTATTTCTTCCGGTTGCGAAGCCCGTGATAGTGTTGGAGGGAAAGAGTGAGGTCTGCCGACCCCGCATCGCGGGAATAAGGCGAGGAGAGAAGAAGATAAATAAGTTATATATATTTTTTTTAATGATTTTGGTGGCCCCAAAGTTCCAGTTTTTAAGACCCTAATTCCTACCATAAGCTCTTTTGAGGGGGCCTTTATATATTTTGTACATATATAAAGACAAATGTTTTCATATTTGGGGGCCTATGCCGGCTTGGAACCTGGGCCGATATTTATTTTTTTAGAAAAATAAAATAAAATATTTTCATAATTGGGGGCCTATGCCGAAGTGGTACCTGGGGCGGGCCGCCCCCTCCGCCCCTCTCTCGGTACGCCTCTGCCCCTGCTGGCCCTGCATAAGTCTGTTACTGTGCATAGAGGGGGAGGAGGGTATTTATCTCCTAGGTGAAAGAAAAATACTCTTTAAAAGATTGGGAGATATATTATATTTTAATTTTTGGTAGAATCTTTTTGTCTTTAAAAAAAATTATCACCCCCACCCCTCTGCTTTCCTGTACTGTATTATTGAAATGGTCCAAGAGTCCGGTGTACTTCAATGAAAATTCATTTCAATTCACCTCCAGAAACAGATCCTTGTTTTACCACTAAATGAAGAAGCAACAATATTTAAATATTTATAAAATATTCTGTAATTATTTTTGATTTTTAAATAAATATTCAAATCAAATTTGTTAATTTTTTTCTTATTCTCACACAATATTTACATTATTTAAATCATTCATTCCATAAATTCCTTACAATAATAAATAATTTCTAATATTGTAAAAATATAAACCATTTATTGTTTTTAAGATGAGGAGATAAAATTCTTTATACCTAACTCAGTAAATGATGACCATTAGAAAAGTTATGCTAAAAAATTTTTATCAAAATCACCATGGCAAATAATAAACAAACAAGCAAGTTCAAGTTTTCTTTTACTGCTTTTTAATTGGATATTTATTTATTCTTTAGCTGCTTTTCAAATTTTTAAAATTTTTCAAGATGATGGTAAATATTATATCATTTAATTTGTTTAAAAGTTAAATTGTTTATATATATATAAATTAGCCAACAGCTTGTAAAGACGCAATAAAAAATTGGCAAGATAGGAATCCTGATATAGAACCTGAAGAAGCAAAGGAAGTAATCCTGGCATTTCAATGGCCTCCAATTGAAAAAATGGACAATTCACTTGGAATTTTTGTAAATTGCGAGTAAGTTGTATTTTCATATCATTTATTTAATTAAAAAATAATTTTTTTTTCTTTTTATTAGAAGACTTGTCCTCTGTACTAATATGATAGATAGAATCTGGGGAATTGGAGGATTAAAAAAGCTTAAAATTTTATCTCTTGGGAGGAATTATATCAAAAGTCTAACAGGATTAGTAAGTATTTTTTACTTTCATTATTAGGTTAGTTTGATTAATAAAATTTATAGAATTAAAAAGTAAGCCTCAAGGTTTGTATTGAGAAATTGTATCCATAATAGGAAGAATAGACAGTGGCGTCATTTTAACTTTTTTTGGGGGATGGGGGGGGGGGGCAAACTTTTTTTTTCTTAAAATCTACTTAGAAATAAGTAAGGCCCACTCTAATTTGGCCAAAAGATATATTTTGAAATATTTTATTTAGGATAATATAAATAAAAAAAAATCGGATCCCTGGTATTTGCCCCCCCCCCCCAAAATGACCGCACTGAAAATAGAGGAAGCCTAAGGTGATAATTTGGGGGCTATGTTTCCAACTTAAAAAATATTTTGATATGAGAATGTGGTATATGGGTAGCCAAGGAGAAAAATAAAATAAAAGTCATTTTGTCGACGTTTCGAGCACTTTTCATCAGAACAAGAATTGATGTCAAATTGACAGGTTAGTTGACATGGAAGTGTAGCTCCAAACAGTAAAGAGAATTTTCCAAGAGAATATAAATTGGTAGCCCTTGACGCGTGGCTCAGAGAGAAGACACTACCTTCTCGGGGTTCCGGGTTCGCTTCCCGTCCCAAGCGTGGAAAATGTATTTCATTTGATTTGACTATAAATCATTTGAAATAAATAGGGATGGGGTCTAAATGACCTTAGATGCCAAAAAAGACCTTAAAAAAAATAAATAAATAGCCTTGGTTGCGCATATACCATATCCTCAAGTTATAATATCCAGCCATCAAGAATTTGGTTCTTTCCTTTCATTCATCCAGTCGGGGAAATCTTAGAGAATTTATAGATATTTATATTAAAATAATATATACAGCTATATAGTTATAAAACATGGATATTTTTTTCTTGCAAAATTTACTGTAGAGTGAGGCACAAGAATAGCGTTTATCATGTGATTATTTCACTGTTTTTTTTTTTTTTGTTTTTTTTAATATGAAAATTTTTTATTGGAAACTTTTATTATTCAAACGTCGAACAGAATTCCAATAGAGATTTAGATCTTCTTTAATAAAACAATGAATATAATATAAATAGATATTAAGTAGTTTCGTTCTCGGACAAATTCTTTCAAGAAAAAACAATGAAATAATCACATGATAAAACACATGGGAGCATTTAAATCATTGTACCCTGGAAGCTTCAAGAGCTCGATAGCTTGAAGCGCAAGAGGTGGGGGTACGGAGGAAGACACATTTTAAAGATGCCAAAATTGAGAGTTGATTAATTTTAAAAAAATATTTTTTTAAATATGAGAGCGATTCTAATTTATACAATTTATTGAGATAAAGACAAAATTTTATCTAGGCAAGGCACAAAAAAAAAGAAAAAGATGAAAAAATTAAATTTTTTAATCTATCATACATCGAAGAACCTATCTAGCCTCCTAAATTTTTAGTAAACATAAATAAAATGTATCATTTAAATCTCTAGGAACCATTAGGAGATAATCTTGAAGAATTATATATCTCTTATAATCAAATTGATAAGCTAAAAGGAATAGGAGTTTTGAAAAAATTAAGAGTTTTACTGATTGGTTTTAATAATATCAGAGATATGAATGAAGTTAGTAGATTAGTGGATAATACTGCATTAGAAGATTTATTGTTGATTGGTGGGTAATATTTTTTAAATTTAATTTAAATAATACAAATATATTTAAATAATGAAGGAAAACTTGTACCAAAGGTAACCCTGTTGCGGAAGGTATGGAAGAAGGTCTTTATCGAGCAGAGGTCAGTAGAAGATTGCCCTTATTGAAAAAATTAGATGGAGAACAATTTATTAAGATGTTTTAAAAACAAAAATAAAAAAAAAATGTATTTATTAAATAAAATACCTAAAATGAATAATTTTCTGTTTCTTATCATTTATCAGGTCTCGGGCTTGGTGCAGTTGGTAGCGTGCCTACCTTCTATACCGAACGCCTCGAGTTCGGGCCCCCAGGCAGTCCGATGATTTTATTTAAGCCATTTGGGTACCAAATGGCTTAAATAAAAATGCCTGGACCCTCAATAGTTATTATAAATAATAACGGTTATCGTCAAAGTCTAGAAATGGCCTAAGTTAACGAAAAGACTGTGTGAGTGTTTTAAAAAAAATCCTAATTTCTAAATATGTTTATAGTTTTTCTACAGTCAAAGACAACAAACAGCCTATTCCTCAAATAATAAAAACTTTTTCTATGAACGATTCTAGGGTAGAATATTTCTATAGAAAAAGGTTATTTATTAGGTGCGCAACTAAGTTTCCTGTTTTTTTTTTTTTTTTGATCAATGAAAAATGAAAAATTTCAAGAGAAATAAAAAAAATGGTTTATTCAAAGTATCGCCCTTTGCTAACTACATATTTTTGCTATCTATCTGGCAGTACATGAATACCGCAACGATAAAAGGACGCATCCTTGGAGCAAAATCATTCATCCAACCAATTTTGCACTTTTTTGGCCAAGTAGTTCTGACAAGCCATGCGCCATTGACCGGAACAAGTGATAATCAAGACGGGGCCAGATCTGGAGAAGATAGCGGGGGCGGTAGTAGATCTCATTTCAGCATTTTCATGGTGTCCTGTACAATGTTATTGCAATTGGACGGAGTGATGCCGGGCTGCAATAACAGTCATTTGTGTCTTGTGCCCCATTCTCGCCGTTTTTCGAGCAATGCCTGGTTCAAAGTTATTGTTGGTAGCGATGCCCATTGACACTTTCGCCCGGTCATAGTACATAATTCTTTTTTGGTCCAACCAAAGCGTTCTTTTCCTCAGTGTCGAAATCGCCACTTTTTAAGCGTTTGAAACAATTTTCATAGGTGTTTTTCAACGGTGCATATTCGCCAGAGGCCTCTTCAATAAAACGACGTCCTTCAGTTGCATTTTTTTTTTTTTTTAAATTAAAACAGAAAAACAAAACTTGCCACAAATGCTGTTTATTTGACCCAAAACTCGACATCTTCGCTGTTAGGAAAAATAATTTTGCGTTACGGCCCAATATATAAAAGATATATATATATACAGACCCTCAATTTATAAATTTTGACTCTAAAAAATAATTTGGTGCAAATAAATTTAATGTGGAAATTTAAGCCCTAAATACTAAAAAGTTCAAAATCCAAGACAACCAAGATAACGCCCTTATAAATCTTTTTTTTGAAGATTATATAATCTTAATTCTATTAATATAATTTTAAAAATGTAAAGAGGAGGAATATGAGAATGAAGAAAAGAATTGGACTCGGTGAGATTATTAAAGTACCTCCAGTGGCGTGCAGTAGAGGAAGCAAGGGAAGCACAGCTTCCCTAAGCAATTAAAAAAATTAAACTATTTATTATTTAAAAGTAAATTGCAACGTGTTAAGAGCCGATTTTAAAATTATGGTTGTTAAAACTTGATTGTAAATTTCTAATATTAACTTTGGCTAAAGTAATTTATATATATATACAGTGCTTCCCCAAAATTTTACTCACCGCACACCACTGAGTACCTCATGTCTTTTTCTCATAATATTATTTAATTGTTTATATAAAAGAAGATGGAAATCATTATTGGAATTGTCTTTGAACTACAATTTGTTTCCATTCAATTTTTTCATATTAAAAAAAACAATGAAATAATCATATGAGAAAACGCTTGGGTGGTGCTTTAATATTGACCAGACTCGCAGACAGAGGGGGGCAGGGGGGCTATATCCCCGGGGTCCGGACCCTTTGAGCACCATAAAATTATAATAAAAAAAATAATTTTCATGGTTAAAATTTCAATAAAAAAATTAATTTTCATGAAATTTTTTCCGGGTCCTTTAAGCTCAAATCTTAAAATTACAGATGCGGGGCCCGTATTATTATGTAGTTAAGTCTGTTTGCCGTCCTGATATTGACCCTTGCGAAATCATCACCATGGTAATCAATAAACAAACGAAACAAGTATTTTTAAGTACAAATAAGCCTCTCAATTAGTATGGTAAGTTTGATTAAATTATTTATTTAAATTTCCTATTAATATTAAATCTATATATAGCCAACCACTTGCAAAGAAGCAATTAAAAAGTGGCAAGAAAAAAATCATGAAATTGAAGCTGATAAGGCAAAAGAGGTTGTGATGTCTTTTCAATATCCACCAATTGAAAAAATGGACAATGCTCTTGGGATTTTTGTCAATTGCGAGTAAGATAAAAAATTTTTTTAAATATTTTATAGTATTGAATGGTTTAATAAATTTTTTTTTCCTGTTTATTAGAAAACTTGTTCTATGTACTAATATGATAGATAGAATTTGGGGAGTTGGAGGATTAAAAAATCTTAAAATTTTATCGATTGGCCGAAATTACATAAAAAGTTTAACAGGATTGGTAAGTGCTTATTTTATAAAAATATTTTTTCGCAAATTAAAGAATTTTTTGCCTAATGTTATTACTTTTTTAAATCTATAAATTCTAATGTTTCCATAACGAATATATATATATATATAGTTTTTTTAGAATATATATATATTTTTTGAAAAAAAGGAGGGAGGATTTTAACATAGAAAAAATGGATCATTTAGAATTTTATATATGAAAGGCTTAAGGAAATTAGTGAGAGGATTTTTTCAGAATTTCTGCATGTTTTTTTTTTTTTTGTAATGGGTGCATAAGGTCCAAAGCCAAATGACCAGTGGTCACATGCAGCCAGGAAGAATAGAGTTCAAAAAAAAAAAGCATAAAAAGGGGAACTTAACTGCGGGAACTGAGAAGTTGCCTGTTGAGGTTAGACTTGAAAGTCTGATGGTAGAATGAAGATGAAAGATTGCAGGTTTTGGGAAAGACAGACGCAGCGAGCTTGTTCCAATCACGGGAGGTCATGGGGACAAAGGAAGATTGGAATTGACTAGTTTTGTTAGTCGTGATCTGAATAGCATAGGGATGCTGGGACGATGCCTCCCTTGTGTTTCGTATATATGTTGCATTCGGTGTAATAATTGATTTACAGTATGTAATATTATTCCTCTGTAGCTAATAATGTAATAACAATCAACCTTAATAAGCTCTCAATTAGAGTTCATTTTTTAATTCAATGAGTAATGGTTTAAAGCATTGTTTAAATGTCATATATATTAGAACTTTAGTAGAAAACCAGAGAGGGTATTTTTATAAGTCCATTTCATCTGTGTTTTGGAGAAAAAATTGTAAAAAACTATTAATAGAGTCGAAGAAATAAAATAATTTTTATTTAATAGGGATATTAAAAGGATATGTTTAAATGCAGAATGAAGGATGTGTATTTACCCAGGAGAGGAAGAAGAGGCATCGGTCCTTTTAGGATAACAAAATATCTTGAATGTAGGGAAAACGAAGCGAAAATGTCCACACCTATTAAATAAAATCAACAAATTAAAAAAAAAATTTTTAAGATTTTATTTTCTTCTAGTTACTATGAATTTATAATGAACATTTGTCTGGTGTAAATTTATTATTATTTTTTTATTCAGTCACTTCCGCTGCTGCGGCAATTTTACTGAAAATATTTGTATATATAAGAATTTCATTATCGATTCTAGGAGTGCAATTTATTATTTTTGTATTTTGTTTTATTTTAAAAAATACTTTGCCAACAATCTTAAATAGTTGTCAAATAAATTTTAATGATTTTATTTGATATATATATTGATATATATATATATAAGCGCCAGAACGGCCTAACCCACATTTCACTTTCTTGGTTTTATGCCTTAGTATCTATTAAATCATCAATTCCAGAGCAGTACTGTACTAATGTATCATGAGAAGTACTGTACTACTCTGGAATTCACGATTTAATAGATACTAAGGCATAAAACAAAAAAAGTGAAATATGGGTTAGGCCGTTCTGGCGCTGTTGGTCTCATATATAATCAAATAAAATTCATTTATTTTATTAAATGATTTAATTCAATATGATAGAGATTAAAGTCAATGTAAATCATAAATTTGTTTAAATGGCGAATGAAGGAGTGTATTTACCCAGGAGAGGAAGAAAAGGTTTCGGTCCTTTTAGGAAAACATCATCATGACGAAGGTAGGGAAGACGAAGCGAAAATGTCGACATCTATTAAATAAAATCAACAATTAGAAAAAAAAAATTTTTAAGACTTATCAATTTATAAAAAAATATTTAAATTTTATTTATTTAATTTTAATATATATACTACGGCAAAAAATCTTTAATAAGTTAATAATTTTTTTAGATTTTATTTGATATATATATATATATTTTTAATGGTGCACTCAGTTTTATTAATAAACTAGAAAGTTAAAAATAAGAAAATGAGAAACTGAGAATAGAAAAAAAGTTAAATTTCAAAATTAAAATGTTTTATTTTTTTAGTACGAATGAGAAAACAAATTTTGATCGAGTTTGATCAAAAATTTTATGTATTAATACAGTATATGGTTGCTCTAGGATAGAGGAGTTGGCAGCTATAGCAACTATATCTAAATCCACTTTAATCTTATCTCTGTATTAATATATATTTGATTGAGTAATAATAATGATTTCTTTTAAAAACCCGAGGCACGTCAAAAACTATATATATATATAAATTAAAATAAATTTAAAAAATATAATTTTATGTTCTGATTTGGGGAGAATAGAAAACAGCACAACCTATTTATACTATATTTGCCCAGAGATTCAGGCGCCGGCGGAAATATTTGTACAAATATCATATAAGCAGGGCAGCAGACAGGGGGGGGGGAGCAGGGGGCTATATCCCCAGGGCCTGAGCCTTCCAAGGGGGCCCGGGCCCTTTGCTCTACAACCTTAAAATTCTAATAAAAAATAATTTACATGGTTAAAATTTCAATTAAAAAAAATCATTTTCTTGAAATTTTTTTCCTGAGGGGCCCGGGCACTTTAAGCTCAAAGCAAGTTTGATAATATTTTTCACAGTCTCAGGATAGCTAAACGCAGATTTCAGTGTCTAATTTTCAAAAAAATTTCCATACCCTCAAGACCCCCGGAAGTTGTCTGTCCGGATCTGGCCTCAATAAATTATGGTAACCCTATAGGTAAAGATTATGGAGAAAATATGCCAGCGGTTGCTTTCCACATTAAAATAATTTATTTGGCAAATATTTCGGATTACCTACGCAATCCAGAATGGCTTCTCATAGCAAATTTTTACCATTTGTAACACGCTCCACATATGTATAATTTGATGCACTGAGGATGGATTGCGTAGGCAATCTGAAATATTTGCCAAATAAATTATTTTAATGTGGAAAGCAACCGCTTGTGTATTTTCTCCATAACTTTTACGATTTGTCCCAGCATAATTAACTTCTACTATGGTAAGGTAACCCTAAGTTAGGAAATTGTGACACATTTTTAAATAAATTTTTAAATTTAAATGAACATTGTAAGCTCAAAGAAAGGTTGCAGGAGCAGAGACTGACAAATTTTTTTCTTCAAATATTTTATTGGGCCGACATTTCGGTCTCGATAGAGGCCATCTTCAGGGCTAATAAGCCACAATAGCCTTTAACATAGCAAAAAAAACTTTTAAGCGTGGGGGGGGGGGGAGCCGTATTATTAAGTAGCCCCGGGGCTCTGCATATAAGGGTTTTGCTGTTTTCTTTCTCCCGAAATCACATTTTCTGCACCTAGTCAATTCCTTCATTATCATATAATTTTACATTATTTATGACTAAATAAATTTTAGTGTTTTATTTAAACATATTTTAAAAGGAAGCATTAGCGGATAATCTCGAAGAATTATGGATCTCTTATAATGGAATTGATAAGCTAAAAGGAATAGGAGTTTTGAAAAAGTTAAAAGTTTTACTCATTGCCTATAATAATATCAGAGATATGAACGAAATTAATAGATTAAATGAAAATCCTTTATTAGAAGATTTATTGTTGCTAGGTGGGTATTTTTCCTAGTTTAAATAATAAGTATATATATATATATAAACAAAAATAAAATTTATTTGTCAATTTTTTAAAACCTGAACAAAAGGCAATCCTATCCATGAGAGTCTTGAGGAGAGCATTTATCGAGCCGAAATCAGCAAAAGATTGCCTAATCTGAAAAAATTAGATGGAGAACAATTTATTAAGATGTATTAAAAAATAAAAATAATGTATAATAATAATTATTAAATTAAAAAATACCTAAGATGAATAATTTTCAGTTTTCATATCATTTAATCCTAATTCTTCATTATGTTCAAAAGTTCTTTCATAAGAGATAATTTCTAGATTTTCATCTGGTTCACTGTTATCTTTAAGGCTCTAAAAAATAAAAAAAATTTTAGATTAGTGATAAGAAATTATAGAAATTGTATTTTTTTTTATTAAAATGACAATTTTGGGCTCAATGTAGAGGCCTATATCATGTTTAGACAATATCTTTAGTATTATTTGAGTGAGAAAATTTAACCATATCTAAATTATTTATCTAATTGATCGTGTTTAATGATAAAAAATTTGAATAAATAGATAGTTTAAGTTCTTTTGAAATTAGGGATGACAATATATAATGAAAAGATTTTCATGTGATTATTTTATTGTTTTTATAAAAGAAGATCTTAGGTATTTAATTTAGTTTATACTATAGTTTGAACTATAAAAGTTCCACAAAAAGATTTTTCATATTTTTTTAAATTCAATTAATCACTTGAGAAAACGAATGTTTATGTTTTAATATTGTTCTTCACAATACATTTAAGTAGCTAGGTTCTCAGAGAACACGATGCAGAAGTTCCAAATCACTAAAAGCGATTGGCAAACGAAATGATATTCTCATTCGGGAACTCTGGCTTTAGGGTTTGGGGAACCAGTCAAATAGTTTCTGAGTCATATGTTACAGATATAGAGATTTTATCTTCTATATATTATTATTTTGTTCAGTGAGGGACAATATTAAGTCCCACCCATGCGTTTTCTACTTGTGATTATTTCATCATTTAAAAAAAAAATATATATATTTTAATGGAAACTATCATGGTTAAAACCTAGAAAATTTCCAATAAAGATTTTCATTTTCTTTTATAAAAACAATGAAATAATCACAAGTAGAAAACGCATGGCTGGGACTTAATATTGACCCTCATTGTACCACATAAGAGACTGAAATGGTTGCCATGGTAACAAAATATAAAAATTCTCCCATGTTTATCAATTTTATATTAATATATATCGGCAGAAACTAAACATAAGTCGAGACACAAAATCTGGTGTGAAAGCAGAGAACACAACTTTCTCTTACCAAAGGTAGACCAGTCACACCAGATTTTTCAACTTTTTGTCATTTATAGAAAAAGAACTAAGAAAGTTAGAAATAAAAAGAGTTCTGGTCGCATGAAGCAAGTTAATAAAAAATTATAAAATTTAAATATACCTGAACATAGCTATTTCCAGCTGGATCATCTAGAACCAGAGTAATCGGTATTAAACCAGCTATTACTTTTTCAAATTTCTTTATAAAAGCATCAAGACGTTTTTGAGCCTCTGAATCTGCACTGTCATCGAACATAATTCCATTGTCAACCAATTGTTGCTTCATAGCAGTGAGAAGTCCTTCCACAGTAGTGAATCGTCCTCCAAGGGCTGAAGGACCAACTTCAAGTTCAAGTTCAGGCACTGAAAGTGAGCATGTTTCTGACTGAAATTTAACCATTGTATTATTTCCTTCAAAAATAAAGTATAAATTTATGAATAATATACCTTAAGAACATCCCTAGAAAAGTCTTCTTTAGAAGAAACTTTCACAGAAATTCTTGTTCCTTTCGGTTCAATTCCTCCGCCTGATTTTACTTCGTTTGTTCTATGGCCACAAATTTCACAATTGGATGCCATTATTACAACCTCTTTAAAATATGGTATATTTGTCATTTTCATATTAGTCTCACAAGGTGATCCACAATCAGGGCAATTTGTAGCAAATTGCATAACTTCCCCTTCAATTTTTTCCAGTGTAAAATCTTCTTCATTGATTGGTTTTAAAATTGCTTTTTCATTTGTTTCTTTTACTTCTTCTTTGGTAAAAATTCCAAGCTCATGATTTTGTTCTTTTGTTCTAATAAAATAAACTATTTCGATTGATTCATCTTTAAGAGGTACTCTAAGATTTTGTATGTAACTATTGCCACTTATATCTTCAAAGATCTTAAAGAGAAATTAAGATAATATTAAATGTTTATATTTAGGTTTAAAATTAGATTAAATATTGATTTCAGAAGCAATTAAAAAGAATGATTGAATAACCAAGGAAGTGGCGATTGGTATACAAGGCAGGCGCGCTACCAACTACGCCAAGCCCGAGGTTTTTTAAAATGAATTTATTGTTATTATTAATCACATATTAATTAAGAAAATTTTAAAATAAGCTTAGTAGATATATTTAAAAATTATGTGTCAAATAGTTCAGCACTCATGCAAAAGATGGCAGGCTAGTCTTTTTATAAATGATACATAATATATAATAACATTTATAAAGTATTCATTATTAAAAGATCAATGAAAATCAACCAAATGCATTAATATTATTAGCTATCATTCTGATATGTCTTGGCAAATTTTCGTAATAGTGTTTTTATTTTTGTGTTTACTTTTTGAAAGAAGAGGAAAGAAAGAAAATACTTTATTTGGCTCTGAGTGCATTAGTACTCTTATGAGCCTTTAAAAAATACATTTCAAATTACAGTAATTGCTCTCTCTGCTCGAGGGACAATTCATAAGAACTTTTTAAGACACACAACGGAAAAAATATGGGTAATATCTACCTCCTGAATCCCTTTTAGATTCTAATATAAAGAAAGAATTTTGAATATTAATATTTAGAAATTATTAAATGCAGTATGATAAAAAAAGGATTTTACCATAGTAAATGATGTACCTAAAAGCTTTAAAGATCTTAATTTTTCTATAAATGCTTCAATCTGTTGTGCAGTTTCTGGATGTTCAATTTTCCTTATAGGTTGATCTAGGTTTAAACCTTCTATTGTTCTGTCAATAATGCCCTCAATTGTTGTTACTTCTAAAAAAAAAAAAAATATTTTAAATAATTATAAAATTATAATATAAAAAAAATACTTTTGGAGTTGGGAGGAATGAAACAAGTTTTTTAATTGTAACACAATAACTTACATTGGCACTGTTTATGGTAATGATTGACAGAACCATTTGCTTTGAATAAAAGGTGATTGAATTAAAAGCTGGTCTCATTCCTCCCAACAGCAACGTTATTAGAAGGTAATGATGGAGGGGGGTTGTTAACGGGGTCGCAGTCCGGTCCACAGGTCTGTTTGGTGGTGGATACTTCATAGGTTTGGGTTTGTCTCTGAGATCTGGAGGAAGATTGTTGAGTCTAATCGAGTTTTAGTTTGGCGCTCGACTCAACTCGAGAATACTTTCGCAAACACCCGGTCGCGGAAACCTTCCAGAGCATATATATATATATATATATATATTTCAATTATGTTGGATATTTGGCTTCGATATTACTTCTTCGCTTTGGTATGTGTCATATTGTATCTCCCTAATTGTTATAAACTTGTATAACTTAAATCTAAGCTATTCAGTTTGACTCTTCTAGGTGTATATTTTTTAATTACATATTTAAAAAAATTAAAAATCTTGCTATAATAAAAGATCTTACCTCCTTTTTGTGACTGGGATGGTATTTCAAAATCTACTTCGGGAATTTTTATACTCGTAAAATCTGATTTATTTATTTATTTATTTATTTATTTAGTATATAAGCAAGTTGCTTTTCAACTTGATTCGTACAGTAGTATTTACAATTTATTTAAATATGAGCTCATTCCGCCATGATGAAGGCCCTCAATCGCAGCGCCCCCATCAGGAGGTTACAAACAGAGTTCAGCTCCCCACTATTCATCGGGCTCAAAAGGGTCTCCCACATCCCCTCCTCACCGCGGCAGCCCAAGGCATCACTCCTTAACCCCGAGTATATGGGGCATTCAGCCAAGACGTGATATAAGGTCTCATTTTTGTTTAAGTTGCAGATTGTACATATATTATTGGGGTCGATAACGTGAGAGCCCCCAGCAGCATAGAAGTAGATTCTCCGCGTGTTGCTAAGTCGCGCCTCGTGCAGGATTCTCAACTTATTTATAGAGCATTTTAAGCTCAACAGATTGCCCTGTCTGAAATCTATAAGTTTGTAATGGGGAATGTAGGTCGAACACTGAATCGACAGAGAGTCCTCGGCAAAATAGTGACATTGGAGCTCTTGAGTGAGAGCCCCCATGTATTTTTTTATTTCATTAAGGTTTTGTCTTTGCCAGAGGTCCTCCCTGCCGATCACCCCAAAATAGTGTCTTAACTGAGACGCCCAATTATACCTCTCATCCGCACCACCATTGCTAAGGTGGAGTAGCCGACGATAGCAGATAAAGGGCAATCTGTCCGGAGGCATGTCCAGAATCCTGCACAACAATTTCAAAGATCTTTTAAATACTAACGTAATAATCCTATGCTGCTGGAATTCTCTCCTTACTACATAGCCCGGGGTGGAATCATGCAAAAAATACAGCGATTTAAAAAATTTTAGCTGACATTTCTCAATCACGTCCCGGTAACGAAGGCCCCACACCTCCGCTCCATAAAGCAGCACCGACAAGATGGCGGATCTGTACAGGAGGTCCCTATTCTTATTTATATTTATCTTGCTTCTCAAAATTAATTTTCGCGTACTTGCCATGGCAATATTTGCTTTAGCAAGCATTTTATTTGCTGTCTTAAGAAAAATTCCCGATGAGAAGAAATCAATACCGAGATATGTCATTTGGTTCACGTTTTCAAGAACCCTGTCGCCGCATCTAAAGATATTGGGAGAGACCCTTCCTGCCCTCTGAAAAGTCAGAACTTTCGATTTTTCCCCGTTGATACTTAACATATTATTCTCACAATATTCACTAAGGGTGTCTAACATTTTTTGTAACTTTACTGGGGTATCAGAGATCAACATTAAGTCGTCCGCATAAAACAAAGCAGACAGGCTCACCCTCCCATCAATATAAACACCCTCGATGCCCTTGAGTGATAAAAAGTTCTCGAAATCTGCTATAAACAATGCAAAAAGGAGAGGAGATAAAGTGTCTCCCTGCAGAACACCTTTGTTAATTTTAATATTTTTAGAAATTTTTCCATTCACCTCTATCACAAAATTAGCTTTATCGTATAGGGATTTTATAGTTCTAATTATCTTAGAGCTCAGGCCGAGGTTTAGCAGTTTCCTCCATAAAAGTTCATGATTGACATTATCAAAGGCTCGTTTGAAGTCTATGAAGGCCACATAAACTCTTCTACCCCTAAGTCTCAGATGGAAGTTCACCACGGCATTCAAAATAAATATGTTATCGATGCAGCCTCGGCCCCTACGAAATCCGGATTGAGTCTCAGGCAGTACTTGGTGATTTTCAGCCCAGGTGGTGATTCTTTGTGTTAATATTCTGGTTAAAACTTTTGTTAAATTATTAATCAATGAGATACCTCTATAATTTTCAGGACAGTGAGGATCCCCCTTTTTAAATAGTAATATTAGTTTAGTTCTACATAATGACTCAGGGATGTCTTGACTTTCGAAGATTTTATTGAATAACTTTACGATGATTTCTTTTCCCTTCAATGTTATATTTTTAAGGAATTCCGAGGGAATCCCATCCGGTCCTGGCGATTTCCCCTTCTTACACAAATAGAGGGCAGAGTCCAAATCGGACATGTCGAAAGGTGCATCGAGTGCGGGGTCGCCATCATAGAGATCAATATTCAAGGTGTGTTTCAAGTTGTGTTGATCTTTGTATAGGTCAAAGTAAAATTCTTCCCATATGTCAATCTTAATAGGGTTTATAAAATTTTTTCGAGCTTTTAACTGGTTAATTCTCGCCCAGAATTTATGTGGTGCGTCTATGCTGGCGAGGTCCTCACAAACCCGGTCGAAATAGTTTTTCTTGCATTCTTTTACTTTTTGTTTGAACAACAATTTATCATATAAATATTTTTCAACCTTATGATCTTCAAAACGATCTCTTCTACAGATCCTCAAAGATCTCGCCATCGCTTTTTTCAGCTTCCTGCATTCCAGGCTGAACCACGGATTACCAAACTTTCCTGATTTTGAGCCATGGGTTCGAACTAAATTTAAACCGCGAGCCGTCTCGATTATACCCTCCACCAGAGATCCATAAACAAGGTCACCAGGACCCTCTGTATCAATCTCACATAATTTTCGATCTATATCCCGACCATACAAAATGTTTTTATTTTCATCCCAGACGAGCCTTTCAAACTTTATCATCAGATCCTTGTTTTCACTGCATACCTTTTTGGGAGAGGGGTTGTCTATTAAAACAATCTGATAGCCCAGATGATCCGATCCCAGAAATCTATCACTTATGCCAGAGTCAACAACTAGATCCACAAAGGGAAGACTAATCCAACAGTGGTCTATAACGGATTTTCCCAATCCAGACACATACGTGGGTCGAGCAGGGGAGTCGCTCGTGGTACGGCCGTTCAGAATCAGGAGTCCACTCCCCTCCATGAATTCGGTGAGCCTCCTTCCTCTTGGATTTACATGTTCGTCAAGGGATCTTCTTTCTGCCAAGACATTACTGTTCCCGAACATCTCCTCCCCCAGCTGGTTAAGATCTCCGATTCTTGAGTTAAAATCGCCGATCAGCATCAAATATGAGTTTGTTTCAGAAATGGCCAGAAGACTATCATATAGAAGATCCAGGCATATGTCTATATCGTTATTAGGTTGAAAGTACAGGGCGCATAAGATAAATTTTAGCCTTTCTGTTTGTATTTCGCATAAAATCCATAGGTGATTTTTTTCTATAAGGTTTATTTTTAAATTTTTTTTCACAAGCAAAAGTAGTCCGCCACTTGCCCTTCCCCTTGATTTTTCCTTCACAGCGTTGGCGGAGAGTAAATTAAAATTTTCTTTTACAATAGAATCGATAATTGGCTCATTAACGAGCCAGGTTTCATATATGGCTAAAATGTTATAATCCTGTAGTATTTCTGGGTCGAGTGATATTAGATTTTTAAAATTTCCGAAACCTTGACTGTTCCATGCTATTATTTTTAGTTTATTGACATTATTCAGAGTGTTAGTTTGGATCTTACGACGGCCCTCAGTTTCTCTACCTTTTAAGCTCTTCCGTTTTTTGGGACCCTTTCCAGTATTATCTCTCCTTCTGCGTCTGCTTCAATCACTTGGTGATACTCATTGTTAATTATGAGGTAGTTATTCCTGATTTTAACTATCTTACCTTCACTTCTAATTTCCTTTGCCTTTTCAATTAAATGTCTTCTGATTCTTCGGGTTTCGTAGGTCAGGTCTTCGTGAATAATTATGTTGGTGTTCTTAAGATGTGCATTCTTTGTTTTCAAAATTTTTAGTTTGTCATCTTCCAGAATATATATATAATGGGGCATTCCACGCCAACTCGACCACTTCTGAACCCGACCATTTTTGATTTGGCTGAAACTTTGTCATCTTTTTGTACCCTATTGAAAACGTGTCTGAGAATTTTTTCAGATTTTACGACCCAGCCAAAAAAAAGTTATAGCATTTTCAAAAAACATCGATTTTTTTTTTCAAATAACCGTAAAACTGTCAAAAATTAACTTATCGGAACGATTTTTTTTGAAATTTTTGTCTTTAAATGTACTTTTCAGAAAAAAATATGACAAAATTTTACAGATTCATCTTGAACGTTTTTTTTGACATTTTCGGAAAAAAACTAAAATTTCGGGATGAATGACACTTTTTTTTTAATTTTTTTTTTTTATAAAAAACTTTGATTTTTTCTACAAATGCTCTGAAAATTTCAGAGTGGGATTATTTCGCGTTCTATTTTTTTTATTTTTTGAAAAAAAAATTTTTTTTTTCTCCGCTTATTTATCATGATGGTGCTCTTAAATTCTTCCAGGACTGCCCGAGATTCTAGAAAATTGAAGAAAAATAATAATAATAATAGTTAGAGGTGATGAAAATCGAGAAAATTCCATTTATCCTGAAGATAGAAATTAGTTGTGTACTCAACTACTGAAGAATTTGAAGCGTCAAGTAAAAGCTTAGAAACATGGGCGTAACTAGGGGGGTGCCGGGGGGCCTGGCTCTCCCCAGAAAGCTCCTTGCCCCAAGAAAAATTGAAGGGGGGGGCCATGGGACCAGCCATCCTCCGGAGGCCCTGAAAAGCCCCATATTTTCTCAATTTTTCTTGGGGCAAGGAGCTTTCTGGGGAGGGCCAGGCCCCCCGACACCCCCTAGTTACGCCCATGTTTCTAAGCTTTTACTCGACGCTTCAAATTCTTCAGTAGTTGAATACACAACTAATTTCTATCTTTTTCAGGATAAATGGAATTTTCTCGATTTTCATCACCTCTAACTATTATTATTATTATTTTTCTTCAATTTTCTAGAATCTCAGGCAATCCTGGAAGAATTTAAGAGCACCATCATAATAAATAAGCGGAGAAAAAAAAAAATTTTTTTTTCAAAAATAAAAAAAAAATAGAACGCGAAATAATCCCACTCTGAAATTTTCAGAGTATTTGTAGAAAAAATCAAAGTTTTTTATAAAAAAAAAAAATTAAAAAAAAAGTGTCATTCATCCCGAAATTTTAGTTTTTTTCCGAAAATGTCAAAAAAAACGTTCAAGATGAATCTGTAAAATTTTGTCATATTTTTTTCTGAAAAGTACATTTAAAGACAAAAATTTCAAAAAAAATCGTCCCGATATGTTAATTTTTGACAGTTTTACGGTTATTTGAAAAAAAAATCGATGTTTTTTGAAAATGCTATAACTTTTTTTTGGCTGGGTCGAAAAATCTGAAAAAATTCTCAGACACGTTTTGAATAGGGTACAAAAAGATGACAAAGTTTCAGCCAAATCAAAAATGGTCGGGTTCAGAAGTGGTCGAGTTGGCGTGGAATGCCCCATATATATTTGACTTCGATATTACTTCTTCGCTTTGGTATGTGTCATATTGTATCTCCCTAATTGTTATAAACTTGTATAACTTAAATCCAAGCTATTCAGTTTGACTCTTCTAGGTGTATATTTTTTAATTACATATTTAAAAAAATTAAAAATCTTGCTATAGTAAAAGATCTTACCTCCTTTTTGTGACTGGGATGGTATTTCAAAATCTACTTCGGGAATTTTTATACTCGTATAATCTGATTTAACGACTTGTCTATTTAGATCTTCTTGATTTTTAACTTGCAGTGTAATTCTGACCCCTTTTTCTTCTATTGGTCCACCCGATTGAATTTCATTATTTTGATATCCGCAATTTTCACAATCAAATGACATAATAACAACATCTTTATAAAATGGAATTTTTGTTAATAATAAACGTGTAGTACCCTGAAATTTATAATTTTATCCATAGATTGTATTTATATAGATATAATTAAGGAAAATGATAAAGAAACATGCTTACATTTTCTCCACAGTTCATGCATAAGCTTTCAATTTCTGTGGTTTCAGGATCTGGATCAGTAGCATCTAGTTTTCTAAATAAAGGTTTATTTTCTGACATATTTAAAATTGATTAAAATATATGAATATATTAAATATATAAAAATGCAAATGAAAAAAAAATTTTCACTGGTTATGAACACATTTTTTTATTGTTGAAAGATTGACGCGGTTCGATGTGAAGTTGGTAAAGAAAACTTGAAATCATCTCTGTTTGAAATCAATCAGGCCAAATTACAAAAAAAAAAAAAAATAATAATTCTTAAAAATCAAATGGTTTAAAAAACTATGTAATAGTTTAAAACTCTATGTAAAAAAACCCAAGGATATCAGAATTATTAGCATAAATAAATATTAAATATTTAAACACTCACAGTCTTGTTAAATAAATAAATACTTTGATAAAAACAATTTTTATACTTTATTTAATTGAACAAAATGATAATTATAAGAGAGAAAAATGTAAAATAATTACAATTTAAATATATTTATAATCAAAAAATTATTTATTATATAGATATAGGTAAATATGTAATTTAAATATTTTTAACTATCTGTTTTAAAAATCAGTACAAAAGAAAAGTTCAATTATTATATTTATTTATAATAAATACAATATATTAAATATGAATAAATTAAAAATTTATTTTAAGAAAGTATACTAAAGAAATCTTTCATTTTAATAATTTTTTTTTTCTTTTAATTTTTTTAAAGTTTGCATTCTTGAACTGTTTGTGAACGTAGGGAACGTTCCCTGGTTTATGGCGTCTATCGGTGATATTGATAACATGGAATCCGGTATATTATAATAATAATAACTCACTAAGTTCTTCTAATCTCAAATAATTAATATATTCAATAAATTAATTTTATTTTCTATTTTGCTTTAACACGCTTTTCGGCTTATAAATAATACTAATCAAAAATCAATATTTTTGCGGCGCCTGTACTATATTAAAATTTTTATTTTGCTCTTAATAGTATGTAGTTTTTAATAAAATAATATTATTTTACTATTTATTAATTTTATTTTCTATTAGTTTTAAATTATTACAATGTTTCTTTTAATATCAAGGTTATGCAAGCATGTTTTCTTTGTTTTTGTTTTACCTTGACCTTTTTTATTTACTTTAATTCTTATTAATTGTTTTGATTCATGACCGTCCTATTTAAAGTGTATTTTATATTTTTTAGTTACACCTAAACGTGGAAAGGGCGGCGTACGTGGAAGGGGGCGTGGACGAGGTAGACCTCGAAAAAAGCCTATAACTCCAAAAAATACTCGTTCACGTAAAGTTCTCGAAGAGGAAGAAGATTCGCTAACATTACAACAAGAATTAAGCGAAATTGATACATCTGATCTTATGTCTTCTTCTCAAGAAATTGAAACATCCGAAACTGAGGTCATTCAAGAAAATACTGAAGTAAATTGGACTGCAGGAGAAGGTATGGACATTAATGGTTTTGAGGTAATGGAAGAACACATTACTCACCAAGATCCACTTGAATATGAAGAGGTAATAGAAGAAGAAGAAGTCCATCATATGACACACGAGACTATTGAGGAAGAGATTATTGAACATAATGGTATATTTTTAATAAATTATGAGTGTTGTCTTATTCAAAATTTTCTCTGAATTTTATTCTTTTTCTCATTGCAATTTTTTTATACCGACCATCTCTCTTAAAGAGAGGTAATACTATTTGTCGAGACTATTGAAGTGAAGCATGAATTAGACTTTTCATCAAATTTTTATTTATTTCTGTTGATCTTTTGATTTGTAGTGATTCTTATGAAATTTCAGATCTTAAAATTGTTATTTTACTATCTACTACCTTTCTTTTTTTTTATTGACAAGTAATTGATAGAATTTCATAAGATTTCTCTGCTATTTTTATTCTTTATGTGATGGACAAGGAGACGGTCGGTTTTGTGATGGCTACTTCATTTTTATTTCATTCAGTTATTGTAGTGTTGGTCTCTATGTATTATGTTCTCTCAATTTAATTAGAGCTTTTTGAAATGAAAACCATGTTCTTAGTTTTAGAAAAGTAGAGATAAAATATTTTAAATAGATTCTTTATAGATATTTTAGATATTTAGATATAGATATTTTAAATTCTCTTATCAACAATATTTTAAATAGAGTTTAAGATTTATCTATCAATCTAAAAATTGTATTAATTAAAATATCTAATTTTTCGATATTGAAAGGGTTTTTGGATAATAGAGAATACGAGTCAAAAATACTCAAATTATAAGTATTTTATTGACATACATTTTACTTGACCCGCTTTTTAGACTCAATGAATTTTGATATCGACTTTTTTTCTAGTCACAAGACATTCCCTATTCGATATATTAGATATATAGTTAAGAGAAAGTAAAAACAGCTTGTCGTTTAAAACTAAACAACATATTTGATTATGAAGAATTTTTTTGGCAAATCGAAAAAAATTAAAATTAAATAAACAAATTAAACACTAGGTTATTTGTTTCAAAGGTTTTATTAATTAATTTATAAATTAACACGTGTTTTGACATTTTCTTGTCATCATCAGAAGTGATTATATTCTAATACATGTATACAATACATTCTAGAACATGAGAACGGCTGCAACGGTCGAAACGTTGTACAGTATTTATATTTTTAATAAATAATACATTCTAATATATTAGAATGTAATCACTTCTGATGATGACAAATAATTGTCGAAATACGTATCAAGTGTTAATTTATAAATTCATTAATAAAACCCTTTGAAACAAATAACCGAGTGTTTAATTTGAATATTTAATTTTAATTTACAAAATGTTTCAACGAGACTCAACCGTCGAAAGTTGAAATCTTAAGTAAAAAATTCTTGAATAAAAGGAAGATTGTAGGCCCTATGGCTTAGTAAAGCATTCCGCGGGTTTATGATTTACACTCGTCTTTATTCTCTTAAAAACCTTTTGATATTTGATATATATATATAATTATTATTGTATTATTTGATACTTTTTTTATTTTTTTTTTAATATATTTTGCAAATACTTGGTTTTAATCTAATAAATTAATTTTTTAGATGTTGAACATCAAGTTATATATCAAGAAGAAGAATCCAATAGTCGTAAATCATTAATAAAATCCTCAGATGATGAGAGTGTAGTAATAGAACAAGTACAAGAGGAAAGTAAAGACAATGAAAGTGGAGAAGTTCAAGAAGAAAGCAGGGACTCTAATCAGAATCCTGAAATAATTCCTCAAATAATTCATGAAATCTCTGATGAAAGTCTCGAACAACAACCTCAAATTCAGACTCTAGAAACAGAAACTAGTCAAGAAGATGATAGTCGAGAACCATTAGTTACTTTTGAACAAGTCCATAAAGAAACTTCCAATCAAGACAGTACTGATGCAATTGAAATTCAATGTCAAGATCCAGAAGAATCTATGGAAGTAGAAAATGAAGAATCGTTAGATAAAAATGAAGAATCGTTAGATAAGAATGAAGAATCGTTAGATAAGATTGAAGAATCGTTGGATAAGAATGAAGAATCGTTAGATAAGAATGAAGAATCGTTAGATAAGATTGAAGAATCGTTGGATAAGAATGAAGAGTCGTTAGATAAGAATGAAGAGTCGTTAGATAAGATTGAAGAATCGTTGGATAAGAATGAAGAGTCGTTAGATAAGAAAGAACAACCAGAGGAAATTGAGGAAATGAAATCTGAAGAATTGAATAAAGAATATGAATCAGAACAAGAAATGTTGACAGAAATCCCTTCATCAGAGCAAATTGATGAAATACCAATAGAAACTGAAAAAGAAGAAAAGGTAGAAGTAAAAATAGAAAAAGAAGAAATAGAAGAAATTAAAGAAGAATTGGAAAAGAGTCCAAAAAGTCCAGAAAAAATAAATGAAAAATCAATTGATATTGAGATTGAGCAACAGCCTCTAGAGGATAATGTGAAAAAAGAAGAAACAATTGAATATAAAGTAATTGAATTTAAAGAGCCTTTACCAGCTAAATTACCCGAAGTTGAGGAAATGGAAGTTGATGGTATACCTAAAAAAAAGAAAAATAAACCAGAAAAGCAAAGAGATGAAGATTATAAAGGTATTAATTTTATAATTATATATAATTGTACTTATCATAGGTGAACAAACTTATTTAATTTTAATTAAGTTAAGCTGCTTAATTTTATATATTGAGGGCGGTTTGAAATGTTCGTGCAAAATTAGTGACCAGTGTATGCATTGTCTCATGTGATTATTTCATTGTTTTTTTATTTTTTATTTTTTTAAATATGAATTTAAATTTAAAAATAAATAAATATAATAATATAATAAATATGAATTTAAATTTAAATATTTATTTATTTTTTTCTAGATTCACATAAATTGAGTCAATCTTCAAATGGAGATCTTCCAGAAAAGAAAAAACGCATTTCACCAGGAGTTTTAAAACGTAAAATTGATGAAGCAATTTCTTCATCATATGATCCAAGCTCACCAACTAGTGAGAATAGTTTTGATGAGCCGATAACACCTGCTGCCAAACGAGCTGCTCTTGCTACTAATCCTTCAGTTGCTCAGACTTCCTCGCCTTCATCTCAGATTGTCTCCAATTCATCTGATTCTCCATTAACTAAATCAACAAGTAAAGAATCCATAATGTCAACTGCTAATAATAAACTGGCAAAACTTCCCCCAGCTTCAGCAGCAGCCATCGCTGCCGTTACAGCTGCACTTTGTGGGAACAACACTGATACTAAAAATAATTTAAATGCAGTTGAAAAGAAACCAGAAGTTGTTGTCGAAGAGAAAAAACCAACTATCACTGCTATCAAGGAAGAGATTAAAACCGAAGAGGAAACACAAAAAGATGATAAAGATCCAAATAAAGCGGCAGAATTAGAAAAGTATTGGAAAACCGTAAGAGATGATTCAAGTGACTTTACTGGATGGACATATCTTTTACAATATGTTGATCAAGAGGTAATGTAATATTCTTTTATAAAATTTATTAAAGTAGATTCTTTTTTGGTTTTACTTTTAACATCGGAACAGGTCAATTCTCTAAAAACAGACGTTAAAATTTAACATCATAAATTCAGGTCTATTCTCTAAGCAAAAACGTTAACTTTTAACATCTGTAAACAATATGAATTCATTTTAACACTTCCTTGCCTCAAATAGCTATTCTGTAAACAAAAACTTTAAAGCTAAAGGGTTAACATTTAGTAAATAGTGTTAAAAATTAATGTCATGTCTAGGGGGTGCCTTTAATATTTTAACGTCGTATTTAAAATAAAAATGGCGTCCTTAACCTAAAAAGTATGGTTATGTTAGGGGGGAAAAAAAAAAAAAAAATAAAAAAAAAATAAAAAAAAAAAAAAAAAAAAAAAAAAAAACCCGGGGGCCCCCCCCCCCGGGGGGGGAAAAAAAGGGGGGGGTTATGATTTTGATAGCTTTGAAATAAAAGCCACATGTTAACGTCGCTGTTAAAACTTTATTTAGAGAATAGCATTTTTTAACTCTGATTGTTTTTACAATACTTTTTAACACCCATTTGTTGATTTTAAATTTTAACGTCTGTTTCAATTGAATTGGCTAGCAATAAATTGAGAATAAATAAAGTCTAAATGGCCTCCGTTGCCTAAAAGGACCTTAAATAAATAAAAAAAAAAAGTTTTTACAGCGACGCTAACATGTTGCTTTTATCTCAAAGCTGTAAAAATCATAACTTTACTTTTTGGTTAAAGACGCCATTTTGATGCATTAAATACGGCGTTAAAATATTAAAGGGACTCCCAAGACATGACATCAATTTTGACTAAAAATTAACGCTTTTGTGTTAAAGTTTTTGCTTATAGAATAGCAATTTGAGGCAAGGAGGTGTTAAAATTAATACTAATTACCAGGTTTATTCTATAAGCAAAAACGTTAACTTTTCACATCTGAAATTGATAATTGTATATATATGTAACGAATCCACACTACATATATATATATATATATATATAATATATATTTGGAATTTTATTAAATGAATATTCTCTTTTTTTACCAGAACGATGTGGAAGCTGCTCGTGAAGCTTATGATGCTTTCCTCGCTCACTACCCCTACTGTTATGGATATTGGCGCAAATATGCTGACTATGAGAAAAAGAAAAACTTCAAGGAAAGATGCGAAAAGGTACATCTTATTCCAAAAGGTTATATATTATTATTCAATCTTTTATCATTTTTTAACTACAATGGAGTCTGCAGCATGTTTGAATTTAATTTTTTTTTTTTTTTTACTATAACTATTTTTTATTTTAATTTTTTTAACACTTAGAGATTCCATTGTAGTTTTAATGTTTGCTCCTTTCAGCTCAGCTAAGGTATGTAGCAAGTATTTATAATTTTGAATCTGTTCTGTTGTTGTTACATACAGCAAAATGTTTAATGTTTTTTCAACAGCTTCTACACGGTCACCTTGTCTTCTTAGAAGTCTATAAAAAAAAAATAAAAGGCACATCCTACTGCCAAATAAATAAATAAATAAATTTAAAAAAACGATAAATCCAGGGTAATGGAATTCGAAACAATCTAATTTAACATATTTTATTTATTTATTAATTTTATGAAATTTATTTATAATTTATTTTTAGCTACAAATCTACTCTTATCTAGGTTACATAATGATGCAAGTTAACATTTTAGTGAAT
This sequence comes from Euborellia annulipes, assembly GCA_023213315.1. Taxonomy (NCBI): domain Eukaryota; kingdom Metazoa; phylum Arthropoda; class Insecta; order Dermaptera; family Anisolabididae; genus Euborellia; species Euborellia annulipes. Next base: position 214,561 of record JAKCPI010001420.1, read on the forward strand.
TGTCTCTGTTAGTATTAAGCTATTGGTAAAGTATACTCTTTGAGTCATTTTGAGTTATTACATTTGGGGTTTGTAACTTTATTCCTTATCACATGGTTATCTATCCTGTCTCTCCCCTCGCTAGTCCCGAAGGACTTAGCGCTGAAGATGCATCGGCTCTTGAAGAGAGGTCCAATTTCCGGCTAGGGATCCGTCTCCGGCCACCGCTGGAGCCGATAGCGTAAGGTGATACTGTGATATTCATGCTGTGCCAACCACTGGGATTTATTAGGATATTTATTCAGCCTCCTATGTTTTAATCGTTCATTAGCAGGGTACCTTCTTATTTTACCTGATTAATTATATCTTATTTTGTGTGTGTCGGTGTGTTCGTCTGGATTAGGTGTTTGAACGCGGTTTGACCGCCATCCCTCTCTCAGTGGATCTCTGGATCCATTATCTCAATTACTGCAAATCGGCGTACACCGACCAAGAGGAACGTTTACGTAATGAATTCGAACGGGCCGTCGAAATCTGCGGAATTGAATTCAGGCAAGTCTAAAAAAATTTATTTTTGTATTTTATTGAATTTTTCAGGATAAAGTCTTCAAATTTTCCTTTTTTTTTTTCTTTTTCTTTTTTTTTTCATAAAATCAGGAATGCAAAATTGAAGAGACCAATCTGAATATCAGATGTATTCTATTCTTGCAGTTAACAGGCAAGCTGCAAAAAAAATATTTGGAATTTATAAAATTCATCCATCAACAAAACATTTTTTTATTTTCTCATTTTTAGGATAAAATATTTGGTGTACTTGTATGGTTTTAATAATTTTATTTTTTATTATATATATATATTTTTTTTTTTAAATTTTATAATATATAAATTTTCTAAATCTTTAGGTTGGATCAGGGTTGGATCACTAAAAGAAAAAAAAAATTATTACTTTATTATTAAATAAATAATACCATGTATGTATTTAAAAGATATTTGCAAATATCTAAAAAAAATAAATCAAACCAATAACAGGTACCCAAAACACTTATAATCAAACTTCAATGAATTTCATTTAAACAAATTATTCAAGATTGATTAACTAATTCCATTTTCAGGATTTTATTTTATTTTTTTAACATATATTTATATATATATAAAATTTGAGATTTAATTTAATTTATTTTTCTTTGATGCAGGTCAGATCGTCTTTGGGATAGTTATATCAAGTGGGAGACGGAGAATAAACAACTTCAGCGAGTTCTTGCTCTCTATGATCGTCTCATCTCTGTTCCCACTCAGGCTTATACTACACATTTTGACAAGTGAGTTAATGGAAATTATTTTATTTTCTTTTAGTTATAAAATAATCTATCTCTTCAGTCAGGTACCGGCGCTTTATGGTTGCTCAAAATAGTAACTTTCTTGGGTACTTTGCATTAAGGATTCACCTGCTTCACAATGAACTAAGGATCAGAAAGTCCTCTGCTTAACACTTACAACAAATCGCTCGGCTTCTTTATTACAATATTAAAAATTATTCTGATTCGAATTTTCTCAAAATTAAATTTTTTCGATAGAGGAAAAACAAATTCAAATTTATTTTATGATTGAAAATTGTTTATCTTAATTATTTAAATCCAGATTTGCCATTTTTCACCTCTCAGTTTCCGAGCAAGTTTTTCTAGTGTTTCCTTCCATCGCCACGATTGCATTTACTGAGTATAATTTATAGTTATTATCATTTGTATTAGAGATGAGCATGGACGTATCCAGAGCGGGGTAAGAAGGGCCAGCTGCCCCCCCCCCCTTTCCAAACTTGAAATAAAAATAAAAAACCAAAAATTAAAAAAAAAAAAAAACTGAAAAATTCACGCCATCTATGAGAAGATAAAAACTACGAGTGACTCCATCCCCTATCTCCGGCATTTAACAAAATAATAAAATGGATTTTAGAAAAGTTGTCCCCCCTTCCGATTTGAGCTGGATACGCCCATGGAGATAAGTTCATATATAAAAGAGCAGACAACTAATTAAGAATCCTTTGCTTATTATTATTATTGTAACTCTCATGTGATTAAATTTTTGTTTAAATATTTCGTTCATTAGAAAAGTGTAATTAAAAATAATAATAAAATTTTTCATTAGTTGCATGCTCATTTATATGTTGCTTTAATTGAGACTGAACGATTTATCAATATGAGTTTGGAAACAAAAGAATCCTGGTCGAGGTAAGAAATTTTTGATTTTATATATACGTTTAATACCTGATTCGAAAAACCACATATTGTCCGGGATTTTCTGCTTTCAAATTTAATTTCATAAATTATATTTACATATCAATAATTATGATATAATTAATAACTAATAAAATATGAATAAGAATTTCAAGAAATTCGAGTTTTCTTTTTACATTCACTTTAGTGGAAATATGTATATATATACTATGTTCCTCACATCATCTTATCACAAACCGAAATATTTAATAATAGAGTGAAGTAGTATACATGGTACAGTGAGCGCCACAATTAAGTCCCCTCCTGATAGCTAGAGCCTTAGAATGGTAGCTAATAATTAAATTCATTTGGTTGATTTTCATTGATCTTTTAACAATGAATACTTTAATAAATGTTATTATATATTATGTATCATTTATAAAAGCATATAAATATAGGCCAGATATAGGCTAATAAGCAATCGGCTGTTAGACTAGCCTGCCATCTTTTGCAAGAGTGCTGAACTATTTGACATTTAATTTTTAAATATATCTAACAATCTTATTTTAAAATTTTCTTAATTAATTTGTGATTAATAATAACAATAAATTTATTTTTAAATTTAAAAAAAATTAAAGAAGGGCCTTCATCATGAGGGAATGAGTTCATTATGTAAAATAAATTGTAAATATTTATGTAAGAATCAAGTTAAAAGCAACCTGCTTGTCTACTAGCAGGTAATAAATATATGTATATAAATTTATATTATAAGTGCTCCTGAAATTATATATATATATATTCCAATAAAGTGGAGGTAATAGAAAGAACTTGTTGCATTTCTCTGAATCTTCAATAAATCTGTCCAACATTATCTTGCTTATTATTATCATATTATATATCTTTTAAAAATTTTTGTTTCAGTTTTCAAGTATTAGTCAATTCAAACGCTCCTATAAATGTATTACCACCCAAAGAATTCATTTCGATGCGTCGAGAAGTATTGAAAGATTTGAAACGTTACAACGAAGCGGAAGATATATATACTCCTAATGACATTGCAGCAGTACCTCCTGTAAGTTGAATTATATTTTATACTTTGTCTTTTCTAGTTATTCATCTTCCTCAATCCTAGGTAAGGTCTCGTCATTGATTCCCCCATCGCAAGGAGTAATAACCGGTGCTCAGAGAGTCCTTCCTCATTACGTTTGAAAATATATTTAGTATTAGTAAATTTCATAGATAAAAATGATGAGTTTTGTTATAGGAGATAAAATTAATTTATTTAACTTTTAATTATTTTTTAGCTCCTTGATGAAGAAAGTAAAGCAATTAAAGAAAAAGTAATAGCTTCACGAAGAAAAATTCATAAAGCGACCACAACCGCTGTTGCTGATAGATGGAATTTCGAGGAAGGAGTTAGTATAAATATTTATATATTTTAAAATTATTTTTTCTTCTGAAGGCTCTTCGGGAGGCAAAGCTGTCCGCATGTTTTTGCCGATAAGATAGCGTTAGGGTCTTAAAAATTTAGCCAAAAAGCCCAACTATTACGAAAATTTGCCAACAGATGGTTTGATTTTTCTTGATATTTTAATTAATGAATAGTTTATAAATATTTTTATATATTTTATATCATATATAACAGCATAAAAATATTTAAACATAGACTTATAAATGATCTGATAATGGCTGTAGACGCCTGCCATCTTTTGCAAGAGTGCTGAACTATTTGGCCGTTAATTTTTAAATAAATACGAAATTTATTTTTGACTTGGTCACTACTTTATTTAATTATTATAGGTTAGATATTAATGATTTTTACATTTTTAGATTAAAAAAAAAACTTACAATTTTCAGGCCTAATAGAAAGTTTTTTACATCTTCTATAAATATTAAAAAATAATAATAATCGTAATTAAAAAAAAAAAAAAAAAAAAAAATTCTATTATGTAAAATGCTCACTAATTTAAATCTTAAAAAAACGCATAAAAAATACTTCAAAATGCCTCAGTAGTTTCGGACTAAAGATTCAATGTGCCCTCCTGAAGCCCCATTAATCACAATTTTTATTTTCTTTTTAGATTAAACGTCCTTATTTCCACGTTAAACCATTGGAAAGATGTCAGCTTAAAAATTGGAAAGAATATCTTGATTATGAAATTTCTCAAGGTGATTTTCAGAGAATAATTGTTTTATTTGAGCGATGTCTAATTGCTTGCGCACTTTATGAAGAGTTTTGGATGAAGGTTAGCTATTTGCAATTTTTATTTTTTATTTATTTAAATAGAAGTTCCTAAAATGTATAGGCCTATATATATATATATTTTTTTTTAGTTTGTAAGATATCTTGAATCAGTTCCTGAAGATCAAACAGAAAAAATTCGAGAGGTATATGAACGTGCTTGTTTAATACATCACACTAAAAAACCGAATCTTCATTTTAATTGGGCCGCTTTTGAAGAAACTCATTGTAAGTAATTTTTTTTTTTACTTTAATTCCTTTTTTTAAAAACACAACGATTTGAAAAATTGAAACAATTTATTTTTTTAATAAAAATAAGTAGAGCCTTGTTTGAAAAAGATGGAATTTTTTTTTCAATCATCGCTCAAATAGGCTGTTCATTGTCAAGTCAATATATCGTTTAAGATTAGAAATTTCCGAGATGTGTTTGAGTGATAAGATTGGGCAAAATTGCGCCCCTGGAGTCGAACCACGCTCTCGCGGCGGGCTTACTACCCTTATCCTAAGGCGCCAACTCAAACAAGCTAGGATAAGGGTGGTCCGCCCGCCTCGAAAGCGTGGAGGTCCTGGTTCGACTCCAGGGGGCGCAATTTTGCCCAATCTAATCACACAAACACATCTCGCAAATTTCTAATCTTAAAAAATAATTTATTTTATTTTATACCATCTTTTTTTACCTCTTCAGGATTTCATATACAATTTTTACTTTCTCTTATCTCTGTATATGTTAATATATAGAGAAAGTATTGAATTCATGTAAAACATTCGATCGATCTCGAGATTTTGTTGGATTTACGTTTTGAAGTCCCCTGAATCTAAAAAACTGGTTTTCGGTCTGTCTGTTTGTGTGTCTGTAAACAAAATATCTCAAGAACGAAATTTGAAATTTTATTATTAAGTTAAGTACCCCCCCCCCCCCCTGTCGACACAAAAAATCTGGTGTAACAGCATCATTACCTTCGGTAATTGAAAGTTGTGTGCTGTGCGACCAGTCACACCACATTTTTTCATAACAGTAGAACAATCACGAAAGAAAAATTATTTTAAATTTTATTGACCAGGGCTGGGAAGCTGACTCCCTATGCAGCTCCAGCTCCGGAGCCACAGTTCCTTCAAGCTGTAATAATTATTTTATTTATAGTCATTTTTTTTAAAACTGATGCTTTTACTACTAGGCCTATAAATCTTTTAAATATGGTTGTAGCGTCCACCATGAAACAGCAGTATAAATGCATTTTCACAATGACATGCTAAGCTGTTTGAGCGATGTTTCATAATTCTTCCTGTCATTTTTTGTATTAATCAGAGCGAAAAAAAAAACTAACGTCTGTCCCCTGCCTCAATATTTTTTTTTTTTTTTTTAGATAATGGCGATAAAGCAAGAGAAATCCTCGCTAATTTAGAACATAAACTTCCAACGCTAATGCAAATATATTATAGAAGAATCAATTTAGAGAGACGATTACAAAATCCTGAGGGTGCAGCCGCTCTCTATGAGTATTATATAGACAATCACACCAACAAAGTTATATCTAATAATATGGCAATTAAATATGCAAGATATAACTCTAAGGTAATTAGTAAAATACTTATATTATAATTAAAAATTTGTTACAAATGTAATCATATTAAATAAATTTGATTTATTTTTCAGATATTAAATGATACAAAGAAAGCAACAGATATATTAAATAAAGCGATAGAAAATGACCCTGTAAGTATTCATCTATTTTTTGTGTTTATTTTTAAAATATACAAAAATTAATATGCCTTCAATTTTATAAATACATCAATGTTGCCATTCAACTACTGAATGAAAGTTTATTATAAATATACCTGGGATGTTTCTGGAAATCAGTTGAATTATTTTCAGTTGTTAATATTGTAGTTGTGGCTGTTGAGTGTATTAAGGAAGGGTTGCAAAAGCAGAGACTGGCAACAAAATGTTTTTTCTTTAAATATTTTATTGGGTCGAAGTTTGAGAGGCCATCTTCAGGACCCAATAAGTGTCAAGAAAGTATATATATTTTTGTATATATCTTTCAGATCTTGTACAAGATCTTTCACATTATGAGCATCACTACACCTGCTGCCTAATGCAAAATATATATATATATACTTTCTTGACACTTATTGGGCCCTCAAGATGGCCTCTATTAAGACCAAAACGTCGGCCCAATAAAATATTTAAAAATTAAAAAAAAAAAATACAAAGACTACACTAAATTATTGAATTGCATAGAGATTTCAATAAATATTTCATTTTAAATGCAGTTAAGTTACTTTCTGGGGGTTTTGGGGGTGGGCCCCCCCCCCCCCCCCCGTTGAGATTCATCGAACAGGATCTCTTTTTTTTGAGAAGATTGGAAAAAACTAAAAACGTACATCTGTAAAGTACTAGTACCCGAGGTTTCCCAAGGATGAAATCAAACAGAATTTGTTTTGTATACCGGAAATATTTAAAATTTTAAAGAAATTGTTAAAGAGAATTTCGAGAAAATTGGAAAAATCTAATCTAGTACAGTGAGGGTCAATATTGAGTCCCACGCATGCGTTTCCTACTTGTGATTATTGCATTGTTTTTATAAAAGAAAATGAAAACCTTTATTAGAAATTTTCTAGGTTTGAACCATGAAAGTTTTCATTAAAAAATATATAATTTTTTTTTTAAACAATGAAATAATCACATGTAGAAAACGCATGGGTGGGACTTAATATTGTCCCTCACTGTACAAGAGTAATGTGCTAGTTGAAGTTTCCCAAAAACATATCGCAAATAGTATATATTTAAAATTTGAAAGAAATCGTTAGAGAGAATTTTGAGAAAATTGGAAAAAAATTAAAAAAGTACATAAGTAAAATATTAGTACCCGAATTTTCTCAAGAATGTATCCTAGCACAATTTCATATTGGTTCCGGAAATAGTATACTGTATATTTAAAATTGGAAAAAAATCGTTAGAGCCGTTTTCGAGAACTGCTGTGCTTACAAACATACATTTCTCGTTTAACAGTATTATATAAGATTTGATTTTTATGTATAGTATATATACACTGTATATTTCAAAAGTAATAATTTTTAGTAGAGGTTTAATTTATTTTTCAAAGAATGAATATACAAATAAAATTATTTTCTGATCCATAATTTTTTATTTTTTACAGGATAATCCTCGTTTACGGCTTCAACTAATCGATCTTGCGATGCAAACAAAACCACTCGACATTGATCTCGTTGTTGAAGTTATTGACCGCTTTCTAGAAAGGGATATAGATCCAGATCAAAAAGTTCTTTTTGCACAGAGGAAAATTGAATTTTTAGAAGATTTTGGATCCGATATCCTAATGTAATTATACATTTTTTATTACTGCTTTTTTTTTAATGGAATACTATACTTTAACAACATATGAATATAAACTTACTATTTCGTTTTTAATAAATTAATTTATGATTTTTTTTTAAGAAGTGTGATAGAGTTTTCTTTATAATTATGCTTCTTATAAATTTGAAATTAATTATGCAATTTTCTTTTTGTTTTAGTGTGCAAAGAGCTCAAGACGATTTTCAGAAATTCCTTAAACTTGCTAAGGATAAGAAAAAGAAAGGAGATGAAAAAGGGTAAATATTACCATTTAAATTAATTATTTTTTAAAAAATGCGTGAAAAAAAAAATTAGTAAATAAAACTCAATTTATTGCTGTGATGTTATTCGGGAGGGTAGAAAAATAAGGGACGCAGCTAAAGTTTTTTCTTAATTTATTTAATCCACACAGCTGACGTTTCGGTTCCTTGTTTGAACCATCCAGCTCTGAAGTCGGAACCGAAACGTCAGCGTGTTTGAACTATCCAGTTCTGAAGATGGTTCAAACACGGATCCGAAACGTCAGCATGTTTGAACCATCCAGCCCTGAATCTGATAATGCCGGCTGTTAGTTGCCTGCCATCTTTCGCAAGAGTGCTTAATATTTGGCCGTTAATTTTTAAATAAATACGAAATAACTTTAAAAATCCTCCGTAGTTTCGGACTAAAGATAAGCCCTTCTAAAGCCACATAATATATATATATATATTTCCTTATATTTTTAGGGAGAAAAAATCAAAGTCGACTGCCTCAGCCACTGCAGCAACTGGCGATACAACAACAACAAGCTCATCAACAGCACAATATTCACAATACGGCCAATATACTCAAGCCAGCTATCAGGGTCAATATCCATACAGTCAGCAGTATCAAACAAGTGATCCGAATTATGCCAACTATCAAAACTGGGGATACTCACAACCTGGATATGGAAATTACGCACAGGGTTGGGGAACATATAACTATTATTAATTTGTCATTTGTATATATATTTAAAAAAAAAGAAAACAAAAAAAACTTTAAATTTTCTGTTAGACTTTTATACTTTATTTTTAATATGTCCCATTTAAATATAAAAAAATAAAATTAACTTAATACTTGTTTATTTTTTAAGTTTTTTTTTTTTTCATTATTATGAAATAAATTTCACAATTTTGCATTTATGTATTTCATATCAAAATTGAAAGTTTTTCTATGGGATTAAAAAAATTTTATATAACTCATATGTTCATTATTAATGATTTATTTAATTTAAATATTTTTTAATCTCATAGAATTGATTTTTTAAGTATTTATAAAATATATTTCTAATAAGTATGACATTCGATTAATGTAAGAAATAAATTTTATTTTAGTAAAATCATAATAGAAGAACTTGAATCTCTTTTTTTATAAATAAACCTTTTCATTCCCAATTCATCTACTCGGAAGCATTAAAAATAAAAGGGAATTGATAATAATAAGAATGAAAAAATAAAGTGAAGAAGATGGATTTGATATCGCAAAGGTAGATCTAAATATTGAGATCAATAATATTAGTATATAATTGAAAAAAGTTGCAAAAACGAACGGCTTTGAGGCCACTTGATGATGAGAACTCCGAAGGCTCAGCTAATTCAGAGCTTGTAGTTAATTATTAATGTTCTTATCAATTTTTATAACGACATTTCGGCTAGAGAAAGAAAATTTATGTCTAGTCATCTCATCTAAATTATTTTATAATCCAGGCATCTAAATAATCAAAATTGTAAACAATATATTTTAAATGATTTTCTAGTCTTTAATTTGTTTAAATATACAGCACACTAATACATATTTCAAATAAGATGAACAAGTGATGACATCAGCATGAAGAGATTAATTATATAACTAACAACAAAGACGTAAAATCGAGCCGGCATTCTTGGTATAAATACATAGAAAATTGTATGAGCCAATCGAAAGCCCGTATATAACCGAAAAAGAGTGATTGCTAGCCAGGGTGCAGGATTTGTTAAAGTGTAAATGAATCCAATCACAAAAAACGGAAGGATATTCTCGATATCATTACGATGAGCACTAAAAAAGAAATAATTTAATAATTTATATTTAAAAAAAAAATATTTAAAAACTTACTTTCTAATTCGTTCAATATCAGGATCATCTAATTTGACTTTTCCTTTTGCTGCAGCTGCATCTTCTATATTGATAAAAGCCTTAAAAGAAAAAAATTTTGAGATATCTATATATCTATATCATTTAAAAACGCATTGAAAAATTCCTTATAATAGTCTAGTTTTCTTTTTAAAGTACAGTGAGGGACAATATTAAGTCCCACCAATGCGTTTTCTACATGTGATTATTTCATTGTTTTTATAAAAAAAAATGAAAATCTTTATTGGAAATTTTCTAGTTTTGAACCATGAAAGTTTCCATTAAAAAATATACATGTATAATCTACTTCTCTCGTCAACACAAGGATCTAATTGTATGAGTAGTTTATTCAAAAAAATTTTTTTTTTTAATTTTAAAAACAATGAAATAATCACATGAAGAAAACGTATGGGTGAGACTTAATATTGTCCCTCACTGTACGTTTAGACGGCTGCTCCTACTTTCCCTACTTCTTACCATTTTGATGAATCGCTGGCGAATAGTCAAAGGGGACATAATTAAGATTTTAAATAATAAAATACAACTGTAAAATAGATAAGTGGTTAAGACACTATTGTTTGTTGTTATTACTACCTGTGCCATGTTCTCTTTTATAAATAGATTAACTTTTGTTTGAATACAAAAATCAGTGAAAAGAGGAAGTTTTGTGGTTAAAATTGATATGGAAAAAAAAAAAAAAACAGGAAAATAATTTATCTTTATTGATACCAGAGACGAAATTTTAGTCCGACATTGAGCTTCCTATAGTAGGTCTTGGGGGTTCAAAGTAGATCTATTGGATATTCCAAGACATAATCTGTCATCATAGTATAGTAAAAAAATATAAGGAAAAATGCAGAAGAATCCGTAAAGAAAATTAAACGTGTCATTTTTGAAGATTCAGAAGATGAACATTCATATCCTTTATCTCCTGATAACTAGGATGAAGAAGATGCAGCATCCACTGCAAATCCAAATGGGAGGATCATCGCAGTCAGTTATGCCTAACATGATCCCACAATTTATGTGCCGATGTACAGTGAGGGACCCATGCGTTTTCTACTTGTGATTATTTCATTGTTTTTTAAAAAAATATATATTTTTTAATGGAATCTTTCATAGTTCAAACGTAGAAAATTTCCAATAAAGATTTTCATTTTCTTTTATAAAAACAATGAAATAATCACTAGTAGGAAATGGATGGGTGGGACTTAATAATGACCCTCACTGTACCATTCAAACCTAAAAAATTTATTTGTGAGCTATGTGTAGACAAATAAAATTCTAAATATGTCATCTTAGGCACAACTATGTCATCATACCCTAATTTGTTTTTCCCTTTTTTTTATTTTTTTAATTACATACTGTTAAGAGTTAAACAAAAATTTGGGGTATTTTTTTTTAAATATAAATAATAACTTAGCACAAGACATTTTTACTTTCCTCATCATGTTTTATTTTCATTATGTTTTGGTTCAAAGAAAAAGTATGTCATCTTGGGCACAATACCCCAATACTCCTTATTTACAAATTAATTTTATTGTCTATTCCAAATTTAATAATTTGAGGATTTCTCAATTGAGTTAGAACATAGATTTTTTTTTAAGGTCTTTATTTTATATTTATAAAAAATGAACAATTGAGGCAATTGTCATAAAAAAATTTATAAAAATCCCAACAAGAAAGACATAAAATCGTGTGGGCATTCGAGGTACAAATACGTAAAAAAATGTATAAGCGAATCGTAAACAAGTATATGCTCGAAATAGAGAGATTGCTAGCCAGGGAGCAGGATTTGTTAAAGTGTAGATAAATCCAATTACAACAAATGGAAGAATATTCTCGAGGTCATTCAAATGAGCACTGAAATAAAAAAATAATAAATAATATGTTCATGTGGCTATATTTTATTTAAAGAAAATTACTTTTGAAAACGTTGAATATCTGGATCAATTTTTGGTTTTCCCTTTTTGGCATTTATATCTTCTTTTTTTGTAACTGCCTAAAAAGAAAAAACGAACCGTTCAGAATTTTAAGTTTTGTAAATAAGTGCCACTTATATATATACATATATATAGTACAATGAGAAAGTAAAAATAAATAAAATCACTTTAACAATTCCGGTCCCTCAACAAAACTTACCTTGTTGATGAAATGCCGTATAATTGTCAGCATTGACATACTCAACAATTTAATTAACAAAACAGAACTGTAAAATAGATAGGTAGTGAAAACGACATTGCCCAAATTTATTAGCTCTGACATTGCTAATCAAATTATATTTGACAATTGTTATCATTATATGAAAATAAAAAGAACAGATCAATATAATCATTTAAGCAAACTAGAAACAGATTAGATATTTGAATAAATCCAGGAACACTCTACTGACAAGTGATAGCCTTGAAATATACTACTTATGATGTCATTAAATCATTCAGCCTAGATTATCATATTTAGATGTTTATTTTATTAGAAAACAAAATTTTATTTATGTATTAAAAGGAACATTTGTAGAAAATTTTTTAGAACTAAGGTGCTATAGGAAACTAAATATATCTCTGGTGTCACACCAGATTTTTGTCTATTCCATCAAACAAGAATTTTGCCCCTGCATATTGAGAAACAGTTTTGGTCCCACAATTAATTTATAATTAATTAAATTAATGGATTTATTAGTCTTTCCCGAGCTAGGAGGGAGGAGTGTTAAATCCATTTTTTTTTTTTAACCAAATGATAGCAACCTCTTTAATTTTTTATTTTACTCTTTTCCTTATTTATCAAAATTTATTTGTAAACAAAAAAAAAAAAAAAAAAAAAAACAATTTTTCGGACAAAATGTTGAAATCTATAAATGAAATTTCTCATTCAATTTCAATTTTAATTTATGCACCTCATGTTCAGGCGTTTCTTTTTCTAGAGTCAACCACAACCGGTGAATTGTCTATGCCATTTATCAAACTCAAAAATGATCCTTTCAAAAAAGCGGCTATAAATCATATCAGCGAGGTAAGAATTCAATAATGACAGTCTTACATTGTTTGTAGACTTTTGTTTGTTTTTTTTTATTATTATTCTATCATTACAAAAATCATCACCTTAAATGAAATCATAATTAAATTAATCTTTTAATTAAAAAGTTATTTTTTTTCTTTGAAAGCCTTATTTCTTCTCCTCCTCCAACATTTGACATTTGACATTTTCCATAGATCATCCTTACCCTCCTCATCCCTTGCTTATTATTATTATTATATATATATATACTTAAATAATTAATAACGTGAGTACTTACTCTGTTTAGAATAAAGGTAAATCAGTACACTTTTAGAATGAATTCAAACAAATAAAAACACTTCATTTACACAAAGATAAATCATCACACTTTTAGAATCAACAATAAATGTTTGTTTTTATGATACTGATGATATGGAATAGTGGCACTAATTAAGAAACACTTGTTAACTAGAATTTCTATCATATGTCAAATCGAGAGTACTTGGGTTATTTATAAGAAATTTTAAAATTCAATTCTAGTTAAACAATTAATTTTTAAATAATAAAATTAAATAAAATTTTAATAAATAAGCAGTTTAGAAACTAAAATAATACAAAAGAACAACATTTAGTTGCCGCCTCCGTACCAGGTGATTTTTGGCGCGCGCGCCAGTCCCCCCCCAACCCCACCCCCACCACTCCCATGAGGCATAAAAATCTGGTGTGACTGGTCGCACAGCACACAACTTTCGTTGAACGTTTAGATTAAAGAAAAAAAATATATTCTTAATTATTCAATTTTAGTTCCTTGTGAATATTCTCTAGGAAATTCTAAACTCATTACAAAAAATTCGATGCGAATTGGATGCGCGGTTTCCGAGTTATAGACATTTGATTTATCAAGATTTTATTCATTTCCTGTGTTAATTATTTACGGCTCTTGATTTGGCCAAAGGAGGGGAGGGTCGTGGCTGGCAGCTTCCCCCACTCCACCGCTCTGATTGTTGATGAGGAGAAAAAGGCGCCAGGCCCCGCCCCTCTTTTCTAAGAAAGATTCTTTCTCTTTTTAAAAATAATAATTTAACTAACAGCTTTCAAGTTAATTGTTTTTTTTTTTTTTTTTTTTGGACATTTGGAAGAATTATAAAAATTGAACGAGAAAAAAAAAATTAATTAAGCAGTCAGAGATTATTGCCAAATAAATGATAGTTATATATTTTGTTAGATGTAAAATCTTTCAATTCTTCTACATGGGCGTACCCAGGATCAAATGTAGAGGGGCCAGATCATGGTCGTCCAGGGGGGGGCAGATCATGACCGTCCAGACTTTTTCAATATATATATAGGGGAAAAGCCTTCGAATTAAAGGCATAAAAACCCTCGAGACCTAACGAGTCCCCGTCGCTATCGCCCTATCTAATTTTGTTTCATTTCATCACTTTATAAGCATTTAATTTTTTTTCTTGCTTCTAGGGGGTAGCTGCCCCCCTGCCCCTCGCTGGGTACGCCCATGTTCTTATAATTAATATAAAAAGTAAAAGAAATTCTGTTACCATGGCAACCATTTTTCCTATCTTTCCTATAAAGAACACGAGTAAAGTGGTCTTCAGAAGATTTCAACGGCAAAATGAGAATATACATTTTAAAGAGCATCTAAAAAATAATTGAATTATTAATTTAAAAAAAAAAAATCGTTAGAGCGAATTTTGAGAAAATCAAAAAACTGAAAAACTACATCAGTAAAGTACTAGAACTTTTTGGCCGATTTTGATTAAAATCTTATTTCCACGCCTCAGGGGGGTGTCTAACTTGAATATAAAATTTCACCCTCCTAGCTCAATTCCTTCATGCTTAAAATTGAACACACATAGGCAAGAGAATGTAAAAAAAAAAAAAATTCTCAAAGGATTGAATTCTTTATAGATAAATAAATATGCAGTATTTTATTATAGTTAAAAAAAAGCTTCGCATAAAATTTTATAAAAGCATAAAAAGATGAAATCCATCAATTTGGCAATTATTTCAAATGATGGGAGAGCATCAATTTTTTTTTTCTAATTCGATCGGCGCCCAGAGTGCAGCCAGGGAGCCTCGCTTCACTCTCGTCTAGGCTTTTTTTCTCGCGCACAATCGCGTTTCAAAAAGTCAATATATCTCTCTTATTTTTCGTTGGATTCGTGGAAAAATGCAAAACTGGTCTTTTCAATCAATTATAAAGCTATAGACATTTTTTTATTTAACTACGACCACATAAAATGGGGGTTTATTTATTGCCTTTTACATCTTCAAATTTTAACAGCCGCCTTCATTTTCTAATTATCCTAATTTATTGTTTTTTAATTAAATAAACACATTTAGGCCTTGATATTGATTGAATAACTTAGTATATAAAATATTCAAGCAAAAACAATCAAATTTTAGTCTCAAAACGTTCTGAAAATGATTAAAAATCGATTTTCCAAATTTATTTTGACATATTAATTTTTACTTTCTCTTAAAATTCAAAAATCAATTATTTTTTTGATGCTGTTCTCATTTTGCTTTCAAAATTGTTTGAACACCACCATGGGCGTAACTAGAGAATTTGGCTGGGGGAGGGGGCCATGGGACCAGCTATTCTCCGGTGGGCCTGGAAAGCCCCATATTTTCTCAATTTTTCTTGGGGCAAGGAGCTTTCTGAGGGGGGGGGGACGCGCCTTCTGGGGGGGGCAGGCCCCCCGGCACCCCCCTAGTTACGCCCATGCCCTTCGGCAAGAGAAAGTTGTGTACAGTGCTTGTCACACCAGATTTTTTGTGTTGAGATATATTTAGTTTCCAAGAGTAGGGTACATTTGAATTCAAGATATAAAATTTATAAGGGAAAATATTTATATTTTGTTACCATAGCAACCATAGGAGAAATTCCTATCTTTCCTATGAAGAACAAGAGTAAAGTGGTCTTCAGAAGATTTCAATGGCAAAATGAGAATATACATTTTAAAGAGCATCTAAAAAATAATTCATTTTTGAATTTAAAAAAAAAATCGTTGGAACGAATTTAGAGAAAATCGAAAAAAAAACTGAAAAAGTGCATCAGTAAAGTACTAGTACTCTTTGGTCGATTTTGTTCAAAAGCTTCGTGTCAAGTCCCATGGGGGTTTCTAACTTAAATATAAAATTTCAACCTCCTGGCTATTTTCGTTCTTGAGATATTTTGTTCACAGACACACAGACAGACCATCAGAGTCGTACCGAGGCAGTTGGGGGCCTGGGGCGGCACTAGAAGAGGGGGCCTTATATTGAATTTTTTTTTTGTGGGGGGGGTGCTCATCTTTAAATATCCCTCGACTCCATACACAAAAATATTTTTAAAATACCGTATATCCTTGAACCCCAAGGGGTCAGAGCCTCTCAAAAAGAAATTTTCATTTTGTTTTTTTTTATCTAAATTTTTCCGTTTTTACTTGAGCGCTGAGGACCCCGGGGCCTCTCAAAGGGAAATTTTCATTAAATTTTGTTTTTTTTTTATCTAAATTTTTCCGTTTGGTTTTTTTTTTGAGCCCTGGGGGCCCCGGGGCCTCTCAAAGAGAAATTTTCAATAATTTTTTTTTTTTATATATATAAATATGTGGGGGCCTATGCCGGCTCGGGGCCTGGGGCGGACCTCCCCCCCCCCCCCCCCCCCCCCCTCGGTACGCCACTGCAGACCATGTCGCGAAAACCACTTTTTTGGTTTCAGGGGACCTCAAAACGGGTATATCCATCAAAATCTCGACATCGAATTTTTGACACGAATCCAATACTTTCTCTTTCTATATATTAACTTATATATAGAGGTAAGGGAAAGTAAAAACAGTTAAAAATAAAATAAAAAAGTGCAGGAGGTGGATTTGAACTCGCGACGTTTGGTTACGTGAGAATGGAAAAAAAATATAGATTTCGTGATGACCAATTAACCACTTGAGCCACTGAACTTATTAATTATATCAAGGAGAAATAAGCCATATAAGAAACATGAAATAAAAGAAGTATTAAAAAAATTTTAAAATTCCACATATGATATATCATTTTTCTTTATTTTTTATGAGGATTAATAATTTATATTCAAAATTTCTATAAAATGCATAGTTTTCAAATAATTCAATGGTCAAACGTCAGATTGTTTATGCCTTGATGTAATTAAACCAAAAACTCTATCTAACATATGATACATGTCATTAATTCTTGAATTCCCCCTGATTCCAGAGAACTAAAGCCCTTTTAATTATATGATCTAATTTGGGAGTTATTGGCGATCAAAGTTAAGACTTATTTTCGACCTTAATGACATCAACACTCAATTTTCTATATTATCGAAAAAGCTTATTTAGCATTGTCTGATTAAAACCAAATTTTTACCAGAGATTTATAATTAAAAAATGAGTTTTTTTCTAAAGTTTCATTGAGATTGGTAAAGAAATAAATAAAATATTCACTATTTTGTAAATTGAGTTTTAGAATTCGGGATCCCGGATGGGTAAAGAGAGCCGTCTATGAACCGTGTCTAGGCTTATATTTGAGATCTCAAATTCTAAAACTCAATTTACAAAATAGTCAATATTTTATTTATTTCTTTACCAATCTCAATGAAACTTGAGAAAAAAACTCATTTTTTAATTATAAATCTCTGGTAAAAATTTGGTTTTAATCAGACAATGCTAAATAAGCTTTTTCGATAATATATAAAATTGAGTGTTGATGTCATTAAGGTAGAAAATAAGCTTAACTTTGATCGCAAATAACTCCAGAATTAGATCATATAATTAAAAGGGCTTTAGTTCTCTGAAATCAGGGGGAATTCAAGAATTAATAACATGTATCATATGTTAGATAGAGTTTTTGATTTAATTACATCAAGGCATAAACAATCTGACGTTTGACCATTGAATTATTTGAAAACTATGCATTTTATAGAAATTTTGAATATAAATTATTAATCCTCATAAAAAATAAAGAAAAATGATATATCATATGTGGAATTTTAAAATTTTTTTAATACTTCTTTTATTTCATGTTTCTTATATGGCTTATTTCTCCTTGATATAATCAATAAGTTCAGTGGCTCAAGTGGTTAATTGGTCATCACGAAATCTATATTTTTTTCCATTCTCACGTAACCAAACTTCGCGAGTTCGAATCCACCTCCTGCACTTTTTTTTTTAAATCATATTATCAATTTCCTTTTATTTTTAATGCTAATTTATAATTTCATTTATCTGTCATTATAACGAGAGAAAGAATTTGTGGAATTTTAATTTTGGTAACCCTATGTTCAGTGCCGGATTTACACAAATAGAGGCCCCATGGGCGTACCCAGCGAGGGGCAGGGGGGGCAGCTGCCCCCCCCCCCTAGAAGCAACAAAAAAAAAATTTAATGTTTATAAAGTGATGAAACGAAACAAAATTGGTGGATGGCGACGGGGAATGATTCTTTTTGTTAGGACTCGAGGGTTTTTAGGCCTTTAATTCGAAGGCTTTACCCCTCTATATAAAAAATAGCTATGTCACAATCTGGACGACCATGATCTGCCCCCCCCCCTGGACGACCATGATCTGACCATGCCCCCCCCCCCCTAGATTTGATCCTGGGTACGCCCATGAGAGGCCCTAGGCCAAATTACCTGTGCGGCCCCCTTCCTAACGGGGGGGGAGGCGTCCGGAAAATTTTTTAAAACTAGGTACCAGGAGATTGATTTTAACGCTATTTCAGCCCTTAAAATGTTTACATTTCTTTGTTACCAGAAAAAAATATATTTTCTTTGAATATATAATTAAAAAAAAAAAAAAAAAACTGACGTTTGCGGCCCCCTCTAGCCTGCGGCCTAGTCGGCACTGCCTATGTTTAGGGAATTTTGAAAAATTTTTAAATAGCTTTTTTTGGACATTTTTCAACACGTTAACTTCATAAATTAGATCCTAGATAGCAGCAGTAACCATCGTTTTTGGGACTATTTTATCATTTGTCCATCAGATCGCAGCACCTTTCAAGCAATGTTTTCTATCACGGGGTCAAATCGGATCTGTCGAGTAGGAGACTGGCGAGAGTTTATCCTAAAATCGATCTATCAACACCGTCCCTAAATAAACATCAACATTGAAGGGACAAAAGATTAATAATCTCTGGTATTGTTAAAAAAATTTTGTATAGTTGTATTTGGTATGTTTTATTTTCTCATTTGAATAAATATGCTCCAAGACCTTAAATTAAAAAAAATTGTATAAAAAATAAATAATTAATAAATAAAAATCGATTATTTGTAAATTAATAAATAATTAAACAAATAGATATTTTAGGTTATTATAATTATCTAAACAAAAATAAATATATAATTTGATTAGAAAATTGTATTCAATGTATGAAAAATATTTATAAATATCATAGGAAATGAATTTCTCTGTTCATGGTACGAAATAATAAAATTTGAGGATGATTCAATAATTGTGTATCAATATAACTTGGTGAGGTTTATATATTTTTAGACATTAACTGGCTGAAGATGGTCCCATATAGGACAGAAACTGTTATAATAAATTGAAATTAATAGTGTTTATTCATTTTCCTATTTAAATATCTTTATATAAAATTTTCTAAAATCTTTTATGTAAAAATTCTCTCTTCCACTCAATCAAAATTGTCAATTTCCTACTAGTTCAGTTTATTCTTTTCGCGATTTTTTTGGAAAGTATCGAGGAAACAGCTGGAGTGGAGATGTGTAGTCTTGGTGAGGGTTTCGGGAGTTCGGGATGGGTCCGGTGGGGGGTTGTGGGCCTAAGAAGTGCATTAAATGGCCTAAAGAGAGCAACACAATGCAAGATTTTTCCCTCTTAAATTAATGGCTGCCGATTTAGTAATTATAATTGAAAAAAGCTATTTTTTCCAATAAAATATGAAATTCTTTTATTATTAGTTAATTATTGATTAATGATTAGAAACAATATGTTATTAAAATATATAAGACGTAAAAGAAGTCATCTCTACTATTTTAATTGGCGATCATAAATATAGGTAAATATTTAAGAAACATCTAGTTTTTTTAATAAATCATTATTCATTCACCAAGTAATATTTCTAAAATTCAACTAGTATAAAATATTGACAGATTTATGAGAATGAATAAATATGATAATATAAAAATATGCCAACGATCATATGTTTAGTTGAAATTTATGTTTATATAAAGCTCAATTCTAGACATATCTTTTCATTTCAGATATATTAAAATCGAACTGTGCCAAATAAACAGAATCAAAGCTTAGTTATCCAAATTTTAGTGTCTTCTTCTAAGCTCCAGATACCTTAATCACAAAATCAGAATATATGTCTTTCTAATATTTATGTTGACAAGCCTAATGAATATTTTTTTTTTAATAGTTTTTCAGGCCTGAAATTTCGAGATGAAATCTTTCTCTTTATAAGCTTTTTGCCTCACAGTCTTCTGAATTTTTACCTTTTTTTTTTTTTTAGATCACCGGTGTAACCCTCGATGGTACATTCAAATGCTTGAAAGTATATAAAATTTGGTTTCCTCTGCCTGCTGTGGATTACTATTTGGATCGGATTGTTTACTGTTTAACTGTTAATCCTGAAAATTATAACAAAATTATTAGGTCAAAATTTAAGGTGAGAGAAATATTATTATATAAATATATTTTTATCTTTTCTTTCTTTATTAAATTGTTTTAATAAACCAGATTTTAATGCCTTCTCAAATTTCTAATGACAAAATTTTATATTCTTATGTAATAAGGGGTTCCGGTAGATTACTGCTTCCAAAAAGAGATGCTCAGGTGTTATAACTTTTAAGTTAAGCAGCAAGTTACGCTTAAGGCGGCTACACACGTAAATGCAAACTTGACAATCATGCATGTGCAATCTTTTTGTACCAGCATCCACAATTCCCTTCGGCACCAGGGCACAAGCATGCTTGGGCAAGAAACAGCTTATGCCGAAAATTATCCTAAAATGTCAAACTATGAAGGTTATTTATTCGAAGATAACAAGAAATACTCATAGTCCAAGAGCTGGCGACAAAAATGGGCATGAGTTTTCTGAAGGCTAATATTTTCTGAATAATTTGCCTTTTAGTGATGGAAAGATACTCTAGAGTCAGCACTTCCAGTACCGGGGCCTTTGGCGGGAATAAGCCGGTAAAGCTGCGGGAAGATGGTTTTTCGCAGATATCTCGAAAATTATGCGGTTTTCCGCATAAAATGGCGTATTTGCCTAAAAAGAGTTTTGCTTGCGCATATATGCTTGTGCATGATTAAAATTCAATCGAGCATCAAACGGCTTGCACAATTAAAATGCTTGCGCAAAATTTTCCTACAGACGCTACAGTTTGCTTGTACAAAAAGATTGCACATGCATGCTTGTCCAGTTTGCTGTTACGTGTGTAGCCTCCTTTACAACTTGAAGATGATTGTAATAAAGTCTGAAATTCTCTTTACTTCCAATCCTAATCTGTAATTCTGTTAATAGGGTGAAATTTCTAGTATTACCTCCAGCTAACGATAATTTTTTCACAATGACAATTTGATATTTTCTAAAAAAAAAAATTATGAATTTGAGTAAATTACTTTTCTACTCTCATTGTTAATTAAAATCTTCAACTTATATGGGTGATTGGTTATTTATTTTCACTTTTTTTTTAGTTATTTCTTATCCAAATTATGAAAAAAAAATTAATAAAATTACTGATTAACATTCATTTCCCTTTTTTTTAGACAAAAGATTTTTCCCGAATTTGGGTGAATATATCCGAAATAAAAACATATATAAATGCTTATAAATTCTCTAATGGAAGTGAAATGATCGATTTAATAAATCGGATTCGTCAATTAGAATGTGATCCAATTAAAAATAATATAATCAACTTGCCAGAAGGATTATGGAACGCTTTTATTGGCGATAACGATGACAGTTTCGTTGAAATTCATTTCACACATGTACTCTTCAAAGGAGCAGATCTCTTCGAGTTGCTCTCATCGGCTCAATTCAAAAACGAAGGTAAATATTATAAAGGCGAAAAACGGAGATAGTCAACCAACTATGTGACTGGTCACACAGCACACAACTTTCTCTTACAATCATATAATTTAATTTTGTCGAATATTTAAATTAATAAATATTAGGCTTCGTATTTGAGTTCTATTCTCAGGAAAACTAATTTAGTGATCTCAGCTAGTTTAAATATCCGAATGCGGTGCTGTGGTCTACTGGTTAGGTACAAATCGGTACCCAAACCTTTGTCGGATATTTAAATTAATAAATATTAAATTGTATGATTTTTCTTCACGAAATCTGAACGTGATTTTATTGTATATCAGGGGTGGCCACACTTGATGGTACTTTGAGCCGTTTTGAAAAATCGAAAATTTTTGCTGAACCTAAGTTTTCCGCTCTGCGGAAAAATTTTGTTTTTGCGGAACCAAATTTATGCAATAAACGAATTTTTATTAACATAAGAATGTGAAAATTAATGTCTTTATTCCACTATGTTTTGAACATTCTTATGTTAATAAAAATTCGTTTATTTTTGTAATTTTGTTTTTGTTGTTGACTTTATGTACATCATTTTGTTCAGAATTAAATTTTCCACAAGTTTTATTTAAAAATTTTGTTTGTTTATTGGGAAAATAACAGAGTTATTGTAGTCCAAATGTAAAAAATTGTGTTGTTTTGGCTCTGATTTTTGCGTTTTACACCTGTTTTTTCAAAAACTACTTGAGCTACGGTTCTGGGACCAGTTTTATTCATTTTTTCAGGTTAATGACCATAAGAAACCATCAAGAATTCCTCTCAATTTATGTTCCTAGAATTTTAGTACGACTTAATTTCTCTCTTTGCCCCGGAGTCATGGCGAAATATTTCGCCAGCTGTAACTCGCAAACGAAGCGTTTCCGTTCCCATGTTTATATGAACTTTTTTCATCACTTTCACTAGTAGAACACTCCCTCCAATTCTTTCCGTTTCCTCGTGAAACACCCAGTATATAATTATCTTAAATATTATGTATATAATTTCTTATTTGTGAAGTGTATATGTTTTTTTTTTTTAATTAAAATTTGAATTTATGTAATCATAAATTTAAATTTCATCTTCCCATTTTTTTTCTTTTCCAGATATCAAGTCGATTTATTACACGCATCTCATGCTATCATTTCCTTCGGTGTTGATGGGTCGATATGCTTTCTATTCCCTGATGACATGTCTTGGTTTTCCCAAAGAAACCCACGAGGATCTCTTCAGAGCTGCTGACGTCTACCAACGTAGGGCTCTCTCTATAAGAGAGGTTATTTATTTTTTGGCCGCATGTGAGCCCAACACAGTTCACGAGAAGGTCGCCGCTGATATGCGAATCAAATATATATTCTGGTATTATTAATTTATTTACAGATTCATTAGAACAATATGACTTTTTTACACTAAAGGGTTCTTATATCGACCATGTTATGCATAAAGGAACCAAGCGCCGACCGAAATTGAGATAAGACCGCCATCTTGTAGGGAAAAAGAAGATCTATCTCTTTATTTAAATCACAACATTATTACTCTATGCACTTTTTTTTGTATAAAACAAGAAAAAAAAGTCATTGCCATTGGTTTTGTTTACAATTGCCCAAATGAAATGCCCCTTATCTAAGATTTAGGTTAATGGCGCTTGGTTCCTTCGTGCATAACATCCTCCATATATTAATATTATTATTCTTGGAATCATAGGGAAATTTAAAAAATTATACTACTTCCGCCTCTTTGTCGCTGAATGACTTATTTCAAGGTCCACCATCAAAAGGGCAGATACAAGAGGGGAGGGTAAAGGCTGTAATTACCCCCCCCCCCCCCGAGATTTGAGAAAAATATTATTTTTTTGGAGATAAAATTTTATTTTTAATATAAAATTTTAAAAATTAATACTTAAAAATTTGATTTATTTATATATTCTGGTAAACAAGTACAGAATGCACCTTTAAATTACCGAAAATAAGAAAAAAGTGTCTGTTGTGCCACCAGTTACACCAGCCTACCCCCCCCCCCCCCGAGAAACTCCTCTGGATCTGTCCTTGTCCCCCATCATATTCCCGGGCCATATAAATATTTAAAAAATTATAGTTTCTGAGATAATTTGGTCAAGCGTTTTTAGATAACCGCACCTAGGGGGGGATACCGCTTCGATTTTCGGAACGAAATTATATTCAAATTAAACCCTTTTTTATTGGGATGAGATTATCTCTTTCTTCACGCTATACTGAAAAAAACTTGCCTCTATGATAGGTAATTAAAATGCAACAAAGAAAAAAAAGTTATACCTAACCTCCCGGTAGCGCATTACACTTGAAATTTTGAAATTTCTTAAAAATCACAGGATTTTAATTTTTTTAAATTATCAAAACAGTTGGATAGTGGCCTGTTGTAGTAAAAATTATTTATATTAGAGTTATAACAAGGTAATAAATTATTAAAAATGTTGTATTTTTTTAAATTTGAGATAGGGCAAAGGCCTTCAATATATTGAATAGTTAATTTATCACTTTTTCAGTGTTAACCGACTGTTGTGCAATGCAGCATGTAGTTTTTTCAAATTTACTAATCATGTGTTTTTTTTAGATCCGTAAAGTTAATAGAACAAGTTTCTGTAGGATAAAAAAATAAATAGACAATTTATATTAATAAAACCCATCCTAATATACAGTATTTAGCATGATTGTTAGTATGCTTTTTGTTGGTGTGCCAAGCGCCTCATGGCCCCCGAAAATCGAACAGGATCTCCAGCCTTTCCGGGGCATAAGTGTTCTACCCATTGCCCCGGAAAGGCTGGAGATCCTGGATTTGATTCCCGGGGGAGCTTGACCCACCAACAAAAAGCATACTCACAATCATACTAAAGATAAATTAAAATAACAAAATTTCAATACTTTAATGTTGATTTATTTGGGCTAAGTTAATATTTGTTGATGCTCATTGTTCTATCATATATTTTGACTGATTATAAAAATTAGCAACTAAATAGAAAAACATTTTTTTTTAGTATCCTGGATAAAAAAAGTGAAGGTAAACTACCAGATAAGATAGTACGTAGCTTCGCCGAAAAAACACTCAGACAGATGGTTATGGACCCACTTGTCTTCACTCAAGAGGTTAAAAACTTTATGTAAGATTATTATTATTAATTATTGTTTATATTATTTATTTAATATTTAATAAATAAAACTTTTTTAGGTCTCAGACAGGTCCTCCACCAATTAAATTTCAAAATTTTCAAAAAGCTTGTGCCAAACTTACTGGGATCAATTTAGTCTTCCGTGCATCAAAAAGTCTTTTATATGTTTTACCTACCCTTATGTAAGTAAACATTAAATTCATATTAATAATTGAATTTATTTATATAGTGACTGTGATTCCTGAAATATTGAAAGACTGCCTGCCCTTCTGCATTATATTTTTATTAAGATAATTTAAAGAAAATGCTAAATGGGTGGTATCGAAGACCCTGTTAGCAGCATTAAAATAGAAGCTGCACGGAGTGTTAATTAATAATAGATCTTAAGTTCGTCTTATATCTTACAATTGAATTTGAAATCAGGAAATCGGGTCTTAAGATCCTCTATTTGTGCCTCCATCCGATAAATAATAACAATAAGAAATATTTATTTCAAAAAATTATATATTCCATATATAAGTAGTTAAAAGGTAAAATGCCACATTTCGCTTATTAGATTCGAAATTAAGATTTAAGGGGGTTCAGGAGCGCCGTCTAAACGTACTTGAAAAAAAACTAGACTATTATAAGGAATTTTTCAATGCGGTTTTTTTTTAAATGAATTAAATTCAAAAGAGATTATTGGGACTAGATGTCTAGCTAATTTTTTTAATGACTTATTAAAAAATTATCGTAATTAATTTTTTTGTTATCGAGCAAATACAAAAAAACAATCAGTCCCAATAATCTTTAATTTTTTTTAAATTTAAAAATGAATTGTTATTATTAATCACATATTAATTAAGTAATTTTTAAAATAAGCTTAGATGATTTATTTAAAAACCAACTGTCAAATTAGTTCAGCGTTCTTGCAATAGATGGCAGGCTAGTCTAACAGCTGATCCCCTTATAGCGTATATCTGGCCTATATTTATATATTTTTATGCTTTTATAAAAGATACATAATATATAATAACATTTATAAAGTATTTATTTTTAAAAGATCAATGAAAATCAACCAAATGCATTAAATATTATTATCTACCATTCTGACATCTCTTAGCAAATTTTTGAATTACTTGATTTTTGGGCATACTTTTTATGACACACTACGCCATCTTATCGGGAAAAACATGCGTAACCACTTCGCTCCCGAGCCCCCTTAAGATGTTTTGGTGCAAATGGGCATAAATATGCCATTGTGGCATCTCACTGAAAGGATTTGATTTTACGATATTATGCTAAGAAATTTCACAATATTCTTTCTTATTGTGCTAAAATAATAAAAAAATATTCTAATTTTCAGGAAAAAAGTTCTTCATTCGTTAAGAGAATGTCTTCTGCTGCCACAATAAGGAAACCGTCAACTCCTACTACCGCTGCTAAAAAAGGTTAATATATATAAAAACGTAATCTAGAAAATTTGTTCATGTAATGTTTTCGTGCATGTAGTTTATACAGGATGTTTACAAAGTAAATTTAAAAAAAGGGTATATATTCCCATATTATTACCACAAAATATTGTTCAAAATATCGTCAATAATTAGATTAATAGGCAGGAAGAGAGGCTATCCTGGTTGACTTCTCTATTCCTGTCTATTAATCTAATCATTGAACAGTCACTTCTCTCATCGATATCTTCAATAATTTTGAAAGTATCTAATTTTTCATTGTTTTATTTTTAGAAACTCCAAAAGAGCAGCCCCGGGTTAAAAAAGATCAAATACCCTTTGAAATTGCACTGCACAAATTAAGACTTTCCAGCTCCGGACGAATTTTGGATACAGAAGCAGTGGAAACTGGCAATTATCCTTTTCAATATTATTTCAGAATTGTATTATATATTATTTAAAACTGTATTTTTTAGATCAAAAACTCGAATTGACCAGAGAACATCGTATAACTTCAGTTAATGTTTTTGAAAATAAGAACTTAGCTGGAGATCTTCTGGCAGGATTGAGATATTTCTCTTCGGTATTCAAAGATGATAAATCTGTTTATAAAGAAGCATATGATTGGGGCCAGGTAAATTCACTTTTTTGATATATATATACATCAAAATCTCTACATCGAATTTTTGACATGAATCCAATACTTTCTCTCTATATATATTAACATATATAGTAGTAAGAGAAAGTAAAAGTGGCTTCCGCAAAATGGTCTGTCTGTCTGTAAACAAAATACCTAACAAACTAGGAGGTTTAAGTTAGGTACCCCCTGGGAAGTAACACGAAGCTTTTGAACAAAACTAGCCAAAAAGTACTAGTACTTTACTGATGTACTTTTTTAGTTTTTTCGATTTTCTCAAAATTCGCTCTAACGATTTTGATTAAAATTTATAAATAACTTATTTTTTGAATGTTCTTTAAAATATATATTCTTATTTTGGCCTCAAAATTGTTTGATGCATATTTTACTCTTGTACTTTATAAGAAAGTCTTGGTACTTCATAAGAAAGTCATGGTAATACAATTATTGTATAAACGCCTTGCGTGCCTTTCCACTTGCCAGGAGGCTGCGACCCCTGGACCCCTGCTCGGCCCCTTCTGCGAGCAAATGCTTCAAATTTATTCTTGGCCACTGTTTGGAAATTTTAAATTTCCCTTACTGGCTCCACTTCCTCTCACTCTAACTAATCAGCGAGAGAGAGTGGTAAACAGGAACATAACGTAAATGAGTGACTAGCGCTTTATATTAGAGAATGATTTTACATCTTGAATTATAATATATTGGCGTAAACTAAATATAGGCCTATGTCGACATTAAACCTAAAGTTATGTGCTGTGCGACCAGTCACACCAGATTTTTAAATTTCTCTTTCTCATATACAGTATATGTTTGTATATAGAGGAAAGTACTTATTGCATTCATGTCAGAAATTCAATGATCAGATTTTGATAGAAATACACGTTTTTAGAACCCCTGAGTCTAAAAAAATGGGTTCCGGTCTGTCCGCGTGTGGTCAAGATAAAGCAAGAAGGAAATGAGCTATTAGGTTGGAATTTCATATTGAACTTAGATTGAACCAAAGGGATGGTATTTTATAATTGCGAAAAATTTGACAAACTATTACAAAAAATTAAATATTTCAATTAACAAAATATATCTTTTCTTATTTTGGTTTCAATAATTGGTTTTTCTCTCTTTTTCAAATCGTGTTGATACCATGAAACGACAGGATGAGAACCGCTTATCGAGTAAAAGACTGTTTTAATAATATAAATATTTCAATTTTAGATTGATCTTCATGGTTTCGCTAAACGATTATTATTTTTATGCAAGAAGGTACGCGAGTTACTTGTAAAGGAGCCACGGTTGCTTAAAATCTCCACTCCTGTTTATATTTTAGGTAAATATTATTTATAATATAATTTAAATTTCAAAATTCTGTAGCTTAAGGTTGTTTTAACCTATTTCTTAAAATCTTTTTGAATCTCATTTTTTATTTAATTTCAAATCATCATCGATCGTCTCTTAAATTTTTCCTTTTATATCGTTTCTAATACAATTAACGAGGATGGTCTGAAAAGTTTCCACAGCATGTGACTAATTCCCTTCGGCACCACACTGCACAAGCTTGCCTACTTAAATACTCACTTGCTTTAAAGAGACACAATAAATATTAATATTTAAATTAAAATTTTAAATGAATTAATATTAAATAAATATCAAATATCAAGGGGTCTATAAAATGGCGGAGAGTTTTGCTTGCGCAAATATGCTTGTGCATGATTAAAATTCAATCGAGCATCAAGCGGCTTGCACAATTAAAATGCTTGCACAAAATTCTCCTACAGACTTTACAGTTTGCTTGTACAAAAAGATTGCACATGCATGCTTGTCAGGTTTGCAGTTACGTGAATAGCCGCTTTTAGGGAACAAGAAAAAGTAGTTTGGGGCTAATTCGGGTGAGTTAGCAGGGTGGTCATGCAGTTCAAAGCGCAATTCGTGGATTTTCGCCTTGGCCACCACTGAGATATGTGTGAGACGGGGTTAACGTGAGCAAACTCGGCACTAAACGCTTTCTCATGCCAAAATCTTGGACATTTTCATACCCTCAGCTATCTCTCGCACTTTGATTCGACAATTGTCTAGGTCGGAAACTTTTCAGACTACCCTCTTATTTGTTTGATTAATTAATTAGTTAATAATAATAATAAATTACTATATTCCATTCACAGGTGATGTTCATGGTAATTTCCACGATCTTTTGCAATTTGAGCGAGTTATGTGGCGAGAGCCCCTTATTACACCCAGCTCTCTTCTCTTCTTGGGTGATTATGTCGACCGAGGACCTTGGGGCATTGAAGTGATCACTTATCTATTCGCATGCAAAGTTCAGAACACGAGCAAATTCAAATTACTTCGTGGCAATCATGAAGTTCGATCAGTACAGAAAACTTTCTCATTTTTTGAGTAAGCATTTTATTTTTTACTTTCTCTTACCTCTATATATATGTTAATATATATAGAGAGAGAAAGTATTGGTTTCATGTCAAAAATTCGATGTCGAGATTTTGATGGATATACACGTTTTGAGGTCCCCTGAATCCAAAAAGTGGTTTTCGCGACATGGTCTGTCTGTCTGTCTGTCTGTCTGTGTGTCTGTGTGTCTGTGAACAAAATATCTCAAGAACAAAAAGAGCTAGGAAGTTGAAATTTTATATTTAAGTTAGGCACCCCCATGGGACGTGACACGAAGCTTTTGAACAAAATCGACCAAAAAGTACTAGTACTTTACTGATGCACTTTTTCAGTTTTTTTCGATTTTCTCAAAATTTGCTCCAACGATTTTTTTTTAAATTCAAAAATCAATTATTTTTTAGATTCTCTATAAAATGTATATTCTCATTTTGTGATTGAAATCTTCTGAAGACCACTTTACTCTTGTACTCCATAGAAAAGATAGGAGAAATGGTTGCCATGGTAACAAAATATAAATATTTTCCCATACTTATAAATTTTACATCTTGAATTCAATCGTACCCTATGGTCGGAAACTAAATACATGTGGATACAAAAAATCTGGTGTGACAAGCACAGAACACAACTTTCGATTACCGAAGGTAAGAGAAAGTTGTGTGCTGTGCGCCATCACACCAGATTTTTTCTTTTTTTTTAATCTTATTAATAAATATAATTATTTTTCCAAGAGAATGTTCTGATAAATTTGGCGAAACTCTTGGATATCAAGTTTGGGCAGCTATAAACGATGTTTTTGATTGTTTACCCATTGCCGCCGTCATTAATGAAAAGGTATAATTTTCAAAACGGTTTTTATTTGGTCTCTTGTATGAAGCCAGTGGGCGTAAGAGTTTTTTGATTAAATAAAATACATACCTAAAATTAATAGATTATTTCAAAAATCAGTCAAGTATCTAATTTCTCGAGGTTGGTAAGGTCTGTGATTGATTTATTTGAACAATGACAGGAGGTGGCAGTCAGGAAGGAGTGTCTCTAAATCAATGAAACTCCCAAAAATTCGCGACGTTTCGGTCCTAATTTATTCGACCATCATCAGACATTCGGCTACAATAGATTTTCATTCAAAATTAATATTATTAACAATTAAAATTATTATGATGGTTGTTATTTTTACTTTCTCTTGCCATATATGTTAATATATATAGAGAGAAAGTATTGGATTCGTGTCAAAAATTCGATGTCGAGATTTTGACGGATATACACGTTTTGAGGTCTCCTGAATCCAAAAAAAGTGGTTTTCGCGACATGGTTGGACTGTCTGGGTGGCCTTTAGCAAAATTATAATTTTACAAGTTATTAACAAATCAGCATATGAATAAATATAGTAATGTACATTTAAATATGACAACTGTAAGTAAAAAAATAAA
Organism: Euborellia annulipes; assembly: GCA_023213315.1. Taxonomy (NCBI): domain Eukaryota; kingdom Metazoa; phylum Arthropoda; class Insecta; order Dermaptera; family Anisolabididae; genus Euborellia; species Euborellia annulipes. The sequence goes on from JAKCPI010001420.1 coordinate 245,544, forward strand.
AATAACAACCATTGTAATAATTTTAATTGTTAAAAATATTAATTTTGAATGAAAATCTATTGTAGCTCGATTGGCTGATGATGGTCGAATAAATTAGGACCGAAACGTCGCGAATTTTTGGGAGTTTTTTTGATTTAGAGACACTCCTTCCAGGAGCCAGGAAGGCTGCCACCTTATGTCTTTGTTAAAACAAATAAGTGAAGTATTTTCATTTAAATTTTTGGATAACAAATTACATTCTATCTTGGTTAGACTTTTTTGAATTTGTTTAAGGCCTTTTTCGGTATCTGAGGTCATTTAGACCCCTTCCCTAATTATTTCACTTAATTGGCATCCCATTCAATTGAAATAAATTTCTCACCTGGGACGGAAGGCGTACCGAAAAGAGGGGGGAGGGGGCGGTCCGCCCCACGCCCCGAGCCGGCATAGGCCCCCAAATATTTGTCTTTGAGAGGGCCCGGGGCCTTCAGGGCTCAGGGATATACGCTATTTTAAAAATATTTTTGTGTATGGAGGAGGGAGATATTTAAAAATTAATTTCCCCCTCCCCTCCCCGATAAAATTCAATATACATCTGGTACAAAATGTATAGGCCCTCTCTTCTATGAGGCCCCAGGCCCCCCAACTGTCTCGATATGCCCCTGAATGTGAACCCTTGCCTTTGGCACCGTGCTGGTGCACTACTTAGCTTAAAATAGAAAATAATACATTCTTGTTTATTTGTAGATTTTCTGTTGCCACGGAGGAATCCCTCCACCTTGGCTCTGCCCCGTCATATCTGCAATTAATTATGTTCCGGTTCCCCTAAAAGACCCGGAAAGCAAAAGTCCTCTAGTCTGGGATCTTCTTTGGAATGATCCAGTCAGGTAACTATTTCGTGTTTTTTTGTTGCCTAACTAAAATAGCTAGAGAAATATACAATCTTTATGTAAATAATACTCTCTTTTCTTTCAAAAATAAATAAAAGAGAGGAAGTTAGCCAAACAGGATAGTTTCTAGAGATCTTTTTCGGTATTTAAAACAATTTTAAATCTCAATTTTAATTTATTGTTATTCTATTCCAGCGTTTTCCAAACTGTGAGGCGCGCCCCCCTAGGGAGGCGCGGACTACTCTAAGGGGAGGCGCGTATATTGGCCACAGCGAGCAATTTTCTAAATGATTGCAAAAGTTTTATTAATATTATAATATAATAGTTTGTTTTATAAATTTTTTAGCTATAAAAATTTTTTGTTTGTATTATTTTATAAAATGATGGGGGGGGGGCTTCATGCGATTAAATATTTTTAGGGGAGGCGTTTACATAAAGTTTGGAACCAAATACATTTTTGGCGCGAGGAACCTGAAGCGAACCTTTGACCACTAGCACAATAGGCGAGTACTCGACCTCTATCAAGCTCATTGAGTTTTCATTTTGTCAAAAAAAAAGCTTTTCTTTTTTAAAAATCTCTTATTAAGATATGCATTTGTTTTATATCTCGAGATTTGAATAAAACAATGGAAAATAAAATATTTATTAGTAAATAAAGAATTTTGGATAAGATATATAGCATCTTGACCCTAATTATCATGCCATATGATAATCAAAACCATCACCATATAAATTATTACAGTCGCCGGGTGATTTTGATTATCCGTCCCATCTTTTTGGGGGATAAAATATTATCTTCAACCATCCCTTGTTCTCAGAATAGATGGTATTTAGTCTCCGAAATTATAAAAAAAATTTATCTTGATCAATCAATTAATGCCCTTTCTTTAAATTTATATTATATTTATTTTTATAGAAAGAGACAATCTGAAGCTCAACTCGGCGAGCTGAGGGCGAATGAAGGATTCGCAACGAACGTCCGCCGAGGAACGGGTCACGTATTTAGCCAAGATGCTCTAGATCGTTTCCTGGTGATTAATAATATTAGTCATGTCGTAAGAGCTCATGAAGTACAGCAGACTGGTTCTTCGGTAAGTTAGATCTTCCATTCTTGTCAATTACATCCCTTTTTCCATGTTTAAGAGAAATAAATTGGAAAGTGAGAAGGATGAATAAATAAAATCCGGAGATGATTTTCAGGCCGATTTATTTGGATTAACTCCTTCCGCTATGGGTCAACGTTTCGGAGCCAAAAAGACTTCTTCTTCAGGACCACACGGTGTCAAGAAAAACAAATGACCCCTTAATTTTGTCATTTTTCGTTTGGCTCCATTGCCTTTCACATGTGTACTAGCGTGATTAAGGGGGTTCAGGAACGACGTCTAAACGTACTTTAAAAAAAAACTAGACTATTATAAGGAATTTTTTCAATGCGGTTTTTTTTTTTAAATGAATTGAATTCATAAGAGATTGTTGGGACATCGAACTATAATTAATTTTTTTGTTATCAAGCAAATACAAAAAACAATCTGTCCCAATAATCTTTAATTTTTTTTAAATTTAAAAATGAATTTATTGTTATTATTAATTACATATATACAAGAATACAAGAAATTTTTAAAATAAGCTTACAAGGAGATGGCAAGAATTGCGAAATCGCTTTTTAAATGAGACTTACCTCATTCGATAGGGGAGGTTGAGGGTAGAAAAAGTGTAAAAGGGTTTGAGTGAATAGGCCTTAGTTTTCGAGAAAATCGCAGTGAAAGTTTCGCGCTCGTGTTAAATGCTTTAAGTATCTAATAGAGCCACTCAAACGAGTGAACCATCATGGCTGCGCTGGCTTAGCAGTCAGTCTATGTTTTTTGCCTCCGTGGTTGACAAACGGCGAGAGTTCAAATCCCGGCAAAGCAAAGTTTTTATCGCTATATTATTTTTTTTTTTTTTTTTACAGTTTTATTAATTTTATTATTCCTGAAAAGCAATCAAAACAAATAATGGTGTCTATTTATGTTTTCGTGCATAAATAAAATAAATCACATGTTTTTACCTTGCATTTTTATATATTTTTATATTCATTTATTATAAAATGTCGACATTTTTGAGCAAGATTGTGGATGAAAATTAACGTAAAAACATTA